>JAODLD010000101.1:25325872-25356231 GCA_026781065.1 Mormyrops boulengeri | reverse complement strand
TTTATAGTTTACAAATGTTTTCCAACGGTGTGCCCCCGTGGCCCCCCCCCCCCCCCCCCCCCCCCAACTTGTGTATACTTGAACTTGAATGATTGCTTGTTTTGTATTATAAAAAATGTACTGTTCAATACACATTTCCTTGGTTCCCGTTTAAATGTAAACAATCCCCCATATTAATCAAGATGATAGGATGAGTGGTCTTATCATGTTATTACTCTGTGTGTCGGCTGCCTTCTGTACAGAAATCCACTGTATAAAATCCTAGGTGGGAGAAATACAATGTTTACACAAGATTTTAAGTCATTCGGTATATACCAAGTAAATAAAGATGTTTTTAGAAGTAAGCTGAAGGGATTTTTCCCCCCTCCCACTATCTAATTAAAAAAAAAAATCAGGACACAAAGCTTTAAAATATATTTATTTCAAAACGATACAAAAGTGTCCCTTGGTGGTATTGAGTCCTATGTACATTTGTGCTGAAAGGCTAAATTATAAAAGGGTAAAAGCCACATCATACAATCATTATGCTCTTTGCTTTCATTACTAGAAATCGTTTTCTGATTGAGTTATTCTAGAATGTTCTGGAAAAGGTTTCATTTATCTGTTAGTGTAAAAATCTAAGTAATCAGGTCCAGGAACTAGGTTGTGTACAGGTCACATTTAAAAACTGGTTAAATGACAGTCAATGTCTCTTTGAACGGCATTGAAATGTATACCTTATGAGCAGCAGTTTTCTGTTTATTTTACGAGTGCAAACCTGCAAAATCTACGCATACCAGGACTTTTGGCTCTTCATATTTAACAGCTGTAGTTAGCGGTATGGTTCCTTAATTAAAAAAACCCAATGCTAAAAAAAGGATGCTTCTAAGTTAGTCATACAACTAACCTCCATTTTAAATGCAGTATTTGGAAGCAACAGGGTGCAAGTAATATACAGGGCAAGCCCTGTGTCATTTCGAGGGAATTTAAATCAATGGGTATTTGGCCTTTTTATGATAAGCTTTTAAACAAATGCTACTCTGATTTATCTACAGTGATGACACTTGGGATCTCTTCACATCCATGGGAAGCAAGCCATTGTTTGGTTTTCCGATGTGTAACTCCTCTATGGGTAAAGAGTGTAGAGTTTGAGTACTACAAATGTACACCTATGAAACACTCCATCAGTCGAACTTAACAGAAAAGAACAAGTTGTCTGGAGCAACTGCAATTCCTCAGTTGTCCTCTGTCCATCACTGGGGGCGTGCCAGCCTGCCTTTACATTTGGGCTTATGCTGTTCCCAGAGTATTTCCAACACTTGCAGTTTCCACGGGTATGTAACTCTGAAAGGAACATTCCCTCTGGCTGGAGTGTGATACGTGATACTCTTGGTAGTGGGGGATGATCTCAGGAGTGATTTCACTGTCACCCTGACGTTGTGTTACTCCTTGAGGGACGCGGGAGACGGCATGGGATAATAGGTGTGGAAGAGACGCTCCTGTGCACATAAGTGCAGGGCGGTGTGCGTGTGCAGAAGTAACCGCGGAAAGCGTGAGGTGAAGTAGTGCACAAAGCATTCGGGCACTTCTCCAAGAGTCTCTTGGACTTCCAGGGGCAGCTCATGGTAGTGGTGCTTCTAGTGAACACAAAGACACCATGGCTACTAAATAAATATGAGCATCCAAAGATATGAGGCATATTCTTGCATGTAAGGACCATGTAACAGGTGACACTCAATACAATACAAAATAACAAGTGAAAATCACTGAATTATTGTTTCCAACAGGCTTTCGTAACTTATAAGACGTCATCTTACAAACCTTATTCCTCATGGCCCTCAGTAAATCTCGAACTGAGTTCCCCTTGTAAGTGCGGAACTTCCTGAGATCTGAGGGGACACAGGAGACCTGGTCAGTCCTGCCTCTGAACAATGTCCCCCTTTGGCGGTCGGTTGCACCGCACCCACCTGTCTGCAGCGGGACCGAGATATGCATCCTCCAGTTGGTGCGGACCACCATCCTGCCCGCCGACTCCAGCCTCAGTACAAGGGGGCTGTCCGCCGGCTCCTTCTCCAGCCGGTCACTGACGTCCTGCAGGGCAGAGGTAGCCTAATTTCCTGCTCAGACAGACCGACTTGCTTCGTTTTGACGGGATGGGCAGCTCCCTAGCGGCCCCCGCACCTGAAAGAACTGCAGCTGCTTCTCAGGACTCCAGAAGAAGGGGTGCTTGAGGATGCAGGAAGCAGGCGGACGGGATTGTGGCTCCGGGCTGATCATCTGCTCGACCAGGTCCCTTGCTATCACGTCGTCTGAGGCAGGGGTACACATACCTCAAGTCAGGCTTTTGTGGCTTCCAGTTACTTTTTAAAGTTGGAGTGATAAGGCTAATTTTACATGTTCTAAGAGTGTTCTGTATGGCAGTTGTTTTTTTGTTAAATTGACAATATTAATGGGAGCCACAGAAGTGAAGCCAAAATTTAAAAAACTCACTCAGGCTAACTTCTTACATACTTCGCAGCACGGTAGTGCTCTTAATACTACAATATTCAAATAATTAAAATCATACAGCCTTGTAGACTTTTTTAAAGATTCAACATGACTTTCCTTAGAGAACTAAAAGAAGGATGAGATCCCTCATGAGGAGCAGAGTCCAGAAGAGGATGCTTTTATATTTCAGCCAGTGATCAAACTTTATGTGACATCCTCTGTGCAGAAGGTCAGGCAAAATGTTTCAGATCTTCATTCATTAAAGCATTTTTTTGTAATGGTAAGGCTGGATGCTATTTGTTTTTTCTTATATTCAGGGCAAGTATCTGTACCTCATCACTAGCTCTAAGTCATGCTTGTTTATTCAGAAGGACAGCAATGTACTGGTGCTCACCATGACGGTCTTCCATGAAGTGGCCCAGAATGTAACTGCCAGCTAGAATGTTAGCTTGCCGGTGAATGGTGTTCCCAAAGGGATGCTGCCCCCTGGAGACGACATAGTAGAAAACGCATCCTGCCGAGAAGATGTCCACCGCACTCGTCTGCAGAGAAGAAGGAGCAGACTGATGACCTAGCGGTCAATGATGTGGTCTACCTCGTGTCAAAAGGTAGACCTTTCAGGAATATCATTGGTGCCTTGGTGCTGCAGTGCCTGTCCCACTCCAGCCTCACCGGGTTGTCCCTAGGTGGGTCAAGAAGCACTTCGGGGGCGATCCAGCCTTCAGTACCAGGAATCCCAGAGCGTAGGCTGAAACTCTGCCGTCCAGCAGGCAGCTTCTTACACAGGCCAAAGTCGGAGATCAAGGCTCGCACTTTTCCCAGTGGCCCCGGCATGGACAGCAGGATATTCCGTGGCTTCAGGTCCCGGTGCACTGCGGATGCCGAGAAACAAATCAGTGAAGGAAAAGCCCAGAGGCAATTTCGGTGCATGTACCATGCCAAAGGCCTTCTAGATCCTTGGAGCAAAAAACTCACCAATATTGAGAGAGTGCAAGTGACTCAGGCCACACATAGTCTGCTGTAGCAGAGTCACAGGGTCCAGATTCAAATATGGACATTCTGGGTCCTCAACGTACTGCAGGCAACAGATGAACATCCTTAGTATGTTATCTGTATCACACACACAAGGTTTGTCACTCACCCACCATTCATCTGTTCAGAAATGTACCACTCGAGATCTTATCCCAGGGACAACGAGGTTCAAGATAGGGTACACTCTGGACAGGACACCAGTCCATTGTAGGAGGCTGACACAACCACACTAAGGGCAATTCATTAGTCACCGAGTATTCAGTAACTCAAGACACTTGCACGTGACTCATGAAGATAAAGAATATTCCAATATGTAAGGGTAGAACCTGCATGCAAGCCTGCCTCACCTGCTGCAACGTCGCTGCACAGAGCTCGATGGCGATGTAGATAAACTGCCGGTCACGTTCAGTACAGAAGTAGCGAATGACATTGGAGTGCTCGTCCGACTCACGGAGGAGCTGTACCTCTCGCTCCGCAAAGTCAAAGCATTCAGGTAGGATGCGCTTCACTGCCACCTTCCGGCCGTCAAAGCTGCCCCTGAGTATGGAGATGCTCGGGGTAACCAACATAGAGATGGATGTGCCGGCACCGACCTGCCAAGCCTGAGCAAACTGACAGGAAATTATGACAAATCATAAAATGGCAAAAGTAACTGACAACTTCCCAAATTTGACGCTCACCGAAACACAAACGTGCCCTCTGCCCCATGTCCTAGCACCTCTGTAGGGCTAAAGGAGATCTTCCCCACCTCCATGTCACCTGCCCCAAGCCCATCTGCAGACAATGACAATGAGAAAGACAGAGTGAAGCCGCCAGAATCGCCGCGATCGAGTGTCAGTCAGGACTCGCCTGGCTTGTTCACCTTGCTCTTGGGTGTCGGGGGTCAGCACTGAGATTTGTTGTGCAGAACCATTCGAAAAGCTGTGTCTGCTTCCGTCACTGCTGCTACGGAGGCCTGCTGTCTTGGTGGGTGACGGTGAGACCTGCTGGCCTTGAAGCTGTTGCAGTCTGGACTTCAGGACCTCTTCCAGTTGCTGCTGCTGAATCTTCTCCTGTTGGGCCATGCGCTTCCATACCCAAGGCGATACCACACAGATGTGTTTGCATGATATGGTCATATATACTTTGGTAACATGAATGACCATGAGATTAGTTTGAATCTGACTGTAAGTCAGAACTCACCCGTGGATAGGTGAGCACAAAAGCTAGCCCGCCCCCCACCAGCAGAGTAAGCACTGCTAGAGTGAGGGGGTCCTGGATGACGCTCTCAGGAAGAATGGCTCTCAGTGGCAGACTGCTGGCTCCCCGGGAATCCCTGTCCACCAGAATGGGATCTCCTTCCTTGTTCTCTGGAAGTTGCTATGGAGCAAGAAGATCTGGGTAAGAACCTGAGTGTCTTTCATGGAGGTCCGAAAGCAGACGAGCACTACCCACCTGGTGGTTTGGAGCGCGCGACCCGGACTGCGGTGGGATAACCGCCTCACCGGACCGCTGAAGGTTCTGCGGGAAGTCTCGGAGCATAGTGGTGTGAGCCATGGGAGGCAGCTCATGGTGACCTGTTGGTGCAAATCAGGCTTCATGTATCAAGTATCATCATTGCTACTGCTACATAGCAGATCCACTTCTATAATTATTCTGTAACATTTGAGTTGGTGGTTACACATGATGTATCATGTGTAATCACAGCTCAGCTTGTTATTCTAAGCTTGCAGTTAATTAGCAATAAAACTACCACACAGATATACATCCTGTTGCTGCTCTTTTTCGAACGTGGGCCGTACCGATCTGCTCCGACCTACCGATGAGCAGCCATTGGTTGTGAATGCTATGGCTGCTTCCCGCCGGGTACTTGACGTCCGTGCTGGGTGTGATGGCGCACTCGCCCCGCTCTCTTACAGTTACCTCCTCGGTTATTGGCCCCTCGATCCTGGCCAGCGTAAGACCACGAGGCTGCATTGGGAATAGGGTGTCACGTGTCGTCCCTGCTACTAAGTAAATGACAATCTTACCAACTGTAGTTTTACAAGCTTACCAATATAGACACACCCTCATGCACCAGTGATGTAGAAGCATAAAAATGGGAGTTGAGTTTTCCTACATAGAGTGTAGTTCTGAAGAAAAAGAGTAGCAGTTATAATTATACAATTGTTAACAACCCAGTGCCGCAATACAATGCGAAATAAACACACTGTGATTTACACGAGTTGAGTCTTCGTGCTGGCCTGCTCCTTGATGAACTGGTAGCTCCACCTCATGGTGTGGATGTGCTGAGAGGTGAATGTGAGGTAGCGGAGTGTCTCCATGGCCAGGTTGAGGTGTGGGGCACGGCGCAGGCTATCCTGCATCCACAGGTACACTCCCACCACGGGTGAGCCATAGTTCTGCATCCACAGCACGTCGCCCGAGTCCCGGTCCACCGTCACCATCAGCCCGTCCCCGCTGGACGCAAAGTGAGCCATTTCTTTTGGCGCGGGGGTTCACGGAACACAACACAACCACATGGTTTAGGTGGAGATATTCGACCCCTTTTTAATGCTAACCCAACTCCCCAAACATCCATACAGAGACAAAAAACACCCACATGCATCGTGAAGGAATGTTACTTGTTTCCCTTCCTATATCAATGGCTCCTCCCTAATACTGTCCCTAACACTGGGGGATGTCAGTCAGAGGGGTAGTGGTGGGTATATGCAGATATACAGCGCCCTCCACATTTATTGGCACCCCTTGTAAAGATTTGTAGAAAGGGTTCGAAAAAAATCCACCTTTTGGTGAAGCAGCTTCATGTCACAGCGAAAAATTGAGAATTGAGACCTTTCATTAACATAAATTTATTCCAAGAAAAAAAAATCCTTCATCAAGAAATAATTATTTTGAAGCTGGTCCACCAAAAGGTGGATTTTTTCTACAAGGGGGGCCAATAATTGTGGAGGGCGCTGTATGGCATATACCCACCTCTAAAATAATGCATTTACCGTATACCCACCTAAAAATTGTCAGAAATGCGCATCAATCATCAGAGTGTGTATACGCAGTTATACAGCATAACAATATACCCACCTACCATGACACCACGACACCAATGATGTCAGGCTTCCCTCTGCACCAATAATAATCTCCCTCTTCTCTGTGGACAAGACTCTCCACTCCAGACATTTGAAAGAGACATGAGATCAGCAGCCAAAACCACTGAACTGCCTTGAGCCTTGATCAGCCCTGATCTGAGATCTGCCTTGAGCCTTGATCAGCCCTGATCTGAGATCTGCCTTTGGCCTTGATCAGCGCTGATCTGAGATCTGCCTTGAGCGATGCTCAATGATTCCATATTGTGTCGAACGCAGCATGCTTTAATAGTAGTACACTCCACGCTCGCGGTCACGGCAAAAGTCCGGACGTACTGTAGTTGTACTTGTCGTCGTACACGGGGGCAGAGTAGTCATTGTATGTGGCGTTCCAGCGCAGCTCCCGCGTCTTGGTGTCATACATGGTGATCATGTATTCTAGAGACACACCAAAGACACAGGCAAAAAGAGCGTCACGTGAAAAAGTCTGCCAAAAATATTTATCTACCAATGAAATCTGCATTTGCCCAGAAATATATCACTTAACATTAAGATATATACAAATAAACTGTAATACAATAAAAAGTTACAAGAATTTCTACTGTTCTCCAAAAAGTTACTAATGTCTTATTGGGTGGCTAGATGAAGACAGCTTTGGTTCCCAAAACCTCTCCTCAGGGGCTCCCCAGTCATTCCATGCATTAGTTCAATTTCATCACCAACTCACTTAATTAGCTTAATTGCTTAATTAACTTAATGAAGCATCAATCAGCCAAATGAGATATGTTACTGGTCAAGTTCAACAAAGTTACACATGGGTATACTGGGTAGTAATTGGGGTGACTAGAGGACAGGTTTGAACACAACACGACCTAAAACTCCTCAAACACTCATGCAGAGACAAAACAGCCACATGCTTCATGAAAGAATATAACTTGTTTCCCTTCCTATGTCAACAGCTCCTCCCCAATACTCCACTGGTGGATGTCAAGCACAGGTTTCCAAATGGAACACTGACAGACACACAAGTCACAATTTTACACCAACACAATACAATTCTGTGGTAGTCTCTTGCAAGATAATCTTGGCGCCATAATCAATTAATATGTAATAAATGTTTCAATCCATGAAGAGAGCATTTGGATCTGACAACCAATGTGTCTCCAGTGTCCCTGTGTCCTCACAGAGATACCAGAGGCACATAGATCATAGAGACAGCTACATATGGGTAGAGGGTAGGTAATACCTGTGCGGCCAATATAGAGTAGAGGGGTAGAGGGGCACACCGATTCAGAAGACCCTGTGGTCAGGCTGGTCTGCTTCTCCCCCGTTTGAGGGTCCACCACGAACCATGTGTCCTGCTTCTTCCCTGCAGAACACATGAACAGGCGGTGACCCCCTATGCAGAGGAACAAGTGATGTCCACAGACACGCGTGAAGCTTTACCTGTGTAGAGGACTCCATCTGAGCTCCGACAAGGAGATGACCGCACCAGCTCTGGGATGGTGAACGGCAGTTTCTGGAGAGAGACAGGGAAAATGACTCCGGCATGTTTGAGCAAGCATGCACCCCTGAGAAGAGTGCAGGATTCTCCCACGATTCCTTCGCCCATTGACAGCCTCGGCAGGTCCCACTTACCATTAGACCTTCCTTGTTCTTGCCTCCCAGCACATAGAGGCTCCCGTCATTGGGATCTGGCAGGAAGCCAGATCTGAACAGCACATAATATTAATTAAATATCACAGGAACATTTGATGTTTTCCTTATTTACAAGTACATCCACAGGGAGATACCACTGCTACCAGAGGCATTACTATACTGATGCTTGTGTTTAGCCCTGAAGCAGTTCATTAAGGGACTTACTCATCCCAGTAGACTGGAACCTGGATGATGGGATCTGAAAGAAAGGCAGGGGAAAGGTGTGGTTATTTGTAAGCATTCTATAAGTTCTGTACTTGGATGAAATGATAATTATGAGTAGAATTCTGAACTGACCTTCTTTGAGCGTCCATTTAATCTCTCCGGTCTGCTTGCTGACTGCGTGCAGGTTCCCATCCAGCGTGGACACGAATAGTAAGGACTCTGGGAGGGTCACGGAGCTCGCAGTGTCGCACTATTCACAGAGACAGAGAGACAAGGCATCAGAGAGACGGAGATGGGAATCAGGCCTTTATATCATTACAGCTGTCATTCGCCGGTCATACAATAAGGATGGGATCTGTGTGATGTGTTAACCTCTTGAAGGTATTTGAGTCCACTCAGTTCTTGGCAAGAAATAAAAGGAAAACAAGAGTACCATTTCAAAAACAACACTTCGACAATGTTTGACGATGACAAGTGCCAGGATTAATCAGAGGGAAAAGACAGACATGGTTATCCGCAAGACAAGGAAACTCTCTTTTCACATAATCACCCAAACGCTCAACTGCTGAGTCAAGGAGTCTAAAATGGTCTTTCCTCATTGTGAGCTGTGGGATTGTGTATTTCAATTCCACACATTCATTCTGCCATTAAAATGACTGGGATATAGAACCACATCTGTTGTGCAGGTAGATCCTGTCACAGATTAATGTGCACCAGTGAAAAGGCAGTTGAATTAGCATTAACATAATTATCATAAATGTATCATTTATCAAACATTTCCATAAAAACAGATCGTCATATTTCATAAGCGCGGAGAGAATGGAAATTAAGATTAATTACAACCTATTCCGCATGTACATTGCTGAAATAACAGACAACCACATAGAGGTATGCATAACAAACGCCCTCGTTTTCATTACTGCGGAAAGCAATTGCCATGTTCATTTTTTAAAATTAGGAACTGATTCGACCTGGATGGAAACCTGTTGTGAGAAAGCATAGTCTAATAGGAAACAATCGCTCCACCTCACATGTGTGTCAGCAGGGGAGGCCCGTCTCCCACTGAAGGTTGAACTGCAGGCACACTCTGCCCGTTGTTATGGTTACCATGTTGGCGCAGAGCACTCCCGTTTTGGGCGATGAAGCTTCTGCTCACATGGAGGACATTATTTTGAGCATCTCTTATGGCACAGTGACACCTGGAGTGCAGATGTAGCCACTCAGTATCTGTGGACTGTGCTCCACGCCCTCCCTGACTGACCAGGTGCCTAGAGCAGGCACCCTACCTGAAATCCATCCTGAATCCCAAACTCTGGGAAATTGACTCCAGCCACCAGCGAATCAAATGTGTGAATCAATATTGATCTCAGTACACAGACGTAAGTGTGATTTAAGCTTTTGCCCGTATGCAGGGTTTACATTCTCACTTTTAAATCAGATACTTTTCTCCAATTGAGTAAGCAGGGTCAGTCAGTCCCTGGAGGAAAACCACTCTGCCAATCCTGGCATTTAAACCTACAGCCGTCTGATCACAGACACAGCGTTCTAACCTGCTGAGCCACACACCAAATGGAACAAGAGAAGGGAAAAAGAATCATAAGGTAGATTAATAACTGGGCGCAAGCGCAATAACACAAAGAGACACCAAACCGCGCAGCAAGTAAATGTATATAAATGTCACGACTGATAATGGATTTGTATCATTGAATGTTAGATCAGCTGATGGCTGAGAAGACAGACAAGGAGATAGATAAGTAGATAATTAAATCATTAAGAATGAGATGCTAATGAGATATGAGATCATACTACTAATGTTACAAAAAGTCATTTTTCATTTAACAATTAATACTGTAACACATGTAAACTACAAAGTAATTATTTTATTTAAAGTTGGGGCCAGCTGTATATTTTGCATAATTCACACATTACACCTACTTTATTTGTACAACAGTGACTATTTTTGGTCCAATCATGATCATGCCTGTGGTATTAGCTAGGCTAGTTTCTTTAGCTGAAGATACATAATAACTTTGGGAAGCACCCAGGCACATTCAAGTCAGATGGATTTTGGTTATTCAGTAGAGTACAGTATTTCATTTAAATCATTTTTGTCTACGCTGTTATTTTCTGTAAAGCTAAGTTGTTCTTTACTGATCTTCTGTTTAGCGTTCCAAATCGCTGGTGATTAATAAAAGCCAGATTTTTTCATATTCATCACCCGCCCCCTGCAAAAAAAACAATGCTTGAACAGAACTGTGGCTCAAAAGACAAGGTCTGAACCGAACCATGGATTTGGAGAATCATTATACCCCTACTGTTATAAAACACACACACACACACACACACACACACACACACACACACACACACACACACACACCATTCAGTAAGCAGAAGCCTTGGAAGGTTACAACTAACTCCTGAGCCTCACGCACGGGGGGGCATTTCAAAAATACATATATTCACACACATACATACATATATAGTACATACACACGCACATACATACAGACATACATGCACACATATATAAACACATTGACACATACACTCACACACTCACACATACATACAGCACCAGAGTTTACATGGCAAACACAGTTCTGTTTGCATCAGACGGATCTACAAGTATTACCCAACATGGTTAGTCCTGATCGGCCACACACTGCAAAGGCTATTTACTTAAAACAGGATATCCTGGACCAGAGACATTTACAGTCCCCCTGCTTGTCAGGGGCGGTTACTTGACATCTAGCACCCGGCAAACCATCCCTCAGATTCAAGGATCCACAGTGGGCCCCATGGTGTGTCTCCGTTGTCGCACCCTCATTCTTCCACATACATATTGTCACTAAGTCAAAGTGAACTCATGATGCTGTGGTTCTTGACAGAAAAGTGTGCCTATTCTACTGCTTAGCTGGAGTGAGGCTTCCAATCGGGCAGAAATCACAGGGGAGTAGCTTAAAAACCAACCAAACTTTCCACCCCGACTGAACTTTCTCCTCAACTCTTTGGCTAAAGCGTGTGGGGGGGCTCTGTCCCCGTGACACTCCGAAGTATCGGTTTACATATTTCACTCCTCGCACAGATCCAAATGTGTGCAAGTGTCGTCTCCTGTCATCAAACACACAGAAATGACAAAAAAGAAGAGAAATCATAACAAGTCGTGCTGGGTTTGGAGGGGATGGGATATTCAGTAAATTGTATTTCTCTTGCTGGAGTCAGAGTAAAAGTTTGAAGACACACAACAGGTGTCTTATATACAACCCTGGGGTAGGTACCGCACCCATATTTACTTACTAAAGGTTGGCAAAAGAAACCAAGTACTGGAGAGATAGTTAGATTACACTACAGGGAGTGTTTTTAGCAAACACCAACTGCTCCTCGATGTATCGCTTGGGCATTTTATTGGTTCACAAATAAAAATTCGTAATGTATTAAAACACATAATGGCCAGCAAACAGTGTCCCTTTCACACTGCTATACACTGGGGGAAATCCAGTGAGCAAAGCATTATGGGTAGAGCACCCTGAACTGTACACATCCTTAATATTTATTACGCCTTTAACATATATATATATTATCGATCCCAACTACTTTTGCATTATACAGTACTTCTGTAAAAATGATCAACTCACTCCTCACCACAACCATTTCAATTGTTCTAGACTGTATCTGATAACGCGCAAATACTCGAGCAAATACTTCATACTCTGTTGAAAATGATCCCAGTCACACATTTTGTACAGTATGCTTTTATACACAAAATTCAACACGCATACACAAAAAATGCACGGTAACAGAAAGGACGACAATAACCCGTTGTTCAATAACAATGACAATGGTTCCAGCATCTTTCTTGTCGGCTACTGGTGCATAATGATCGACCAGCGACTGACCAGCACCAGAAATAAAGGACTACAGCAAAAATACCACTTCCGCAGAAAAGCAGAAGTGTTTTTGAAATTGCACTGAATCCACTGACACTGCAACTGCTTCTGAGCTCGTGTGAGACTTAGTGTAATACTATGATGGACTACAGGGAACAAGGTACACGTGCATTTCAGAAGCGAGAAGCCGTTGCCTAAACAACATAGACATTCCACATAAATGTAAAATGACAAGTGTGCCATCCCCATTTACTGGACTAAATGCAATCTTTATATTTATTTTAAGTGGGTTATATGATGAGCAAGACAATCACATCCACTGGACACTTCAGCTCGCTCCTCTCGGCTTTCTAACATTATCCCGTCCGCGACTCCATAAATAGATGATCTCTATATATACTCCGAGTCTCACTCGTACTAAGGGGAAACTTTCAGTCACAGTATGAACCCCAGTCACCAACCACTCCTTACCTGCCGGACGTTTCCACCAAGTAATATTAATAAGGGCACCAAAAGCCACAGTCCCGTATCTCTCATTTTCCGAAACAATAATTGTTTCGTATAGTTAGTTAAATTATATTTTTTAAAGTTCCTATGCATACAATCAGAAAGTTATTATTGTCTGTAAAAGTGCAGATCTTGAGTCCATGTTTCGTTGCTCCGCAGCGGCATTTCGGGCATTCCGCTAAGGGTGTGCGGAGTTACAGTTTCCCACGCAGCACGCAGCGCTGATCACAACAATTAAGCCATATTTCCGTGTTGGGACGGAACCGCTGATGTCACTGCGACGAAACCGCTTGTTGACAAACGGGAGCGGACCGCCCACCGCCCAGTGATTGACAGCGCATCGCGCCAATAGCAGCGTGAAGGCAACAGGGGCGGATACGATATAACGGAAACGGGGCGGAATTTTCAAAAGAGTTCGATGTCACTTTGAGACACGTGTAACAGCATTGTCCACAATCTTTCCCAGTGTCGCTGTATGAACATGTGATTTCCTACGGGTAAGAACAACGGAGTTATATCTGAAAAGAGGAAGTCCTTTAAGCGTTCGGCCTATATTTAGGTTACTTCTAGAGACCGAATCAAGAATAAAATAGCTCACCATGTTTTTAATGCGATAATAATTTTATAAGAAAGGTTTCCAAAACGGTTCTCTGAAAGTTAAGAATACGATGTGAAACAATGTCAGTTACGTATTTTATATTACATTTAAGATGGACTGTCTTGCATATGAAGGTTGGGCAGTGGTGCAATGTTTTATCTTACGACAAATCTGTATTATCAAATAGGTCTTACAGCCTATGTACTTCCTCGTGAAAATTTCGAATTGGTCAATTCAGGTGAACTGCCCAGTACACATTTCCAAAATCTGTCAGAATCCAGTTTAATATTCTACAGGAAAACACTGTAATTCCGTTGGGCTTCAAAAATCACAGTTTTGCCTGCTTAGTGGTTATATTGTGGTAGTCAGGTTTTATCATCTAGGTGAACTAGTCGTTTTAGTGTATTTGTTGTTGATAAGATCGTATACTATTGACAGTAATATATATTTACAACTTCTTAAAACCAGTAAACTAACTTATGTTTATATCATTCAGATAGTTTAAAAGACGTCTTCTTAATTCATCTTTGTGTTCAACAAAGGAAACTACAGTGCAAAGCCGACTTTTCTTTTAGAAATACGTATTCTTGCTGCCGTACATTCAGGGTTCAGTGTGTGAGTGTTACTGAGGCTCCAAATGATCGTTTGTATCGACCGCTAGGTGGTGCCATGTGTCAAACACTTCAGGACAACTGGGTGCAGTTTTGCGTATGTTTCACTGTTAAGAAGTAGGCCTAATCTGCCGGACAATAATATAACGCATCCATCTTTCATACACTAGTCGTGGTCAGGGTTACAACAACAACAACAACAATAATAATAATTATTATTATTATAATTACCACAGTCAAACGACAAGTGGTTAAATTGCCCGTAATGTGCATGTGCGTGTGTGTGTGAATAAAGTATAAAAAATTTCCCCCACGATGTAATAAAAACCTGTTTGTTTTTTTTCACTTTCTGGGGCCCATTTTATCAGGTCCCCACAAAGATTTAGGTTAGCGCTGGGTAGGGATTAAGGTCCTCATGTTGGGATTAGAGTTTTCCCCATAGAAATGAATGGCGAGTCCCCACAAAGATATCATTACAAACCTGTATGTGTGTGTGTGTGTGTATGTCTGTGTGTGTCTGTGAGTGTGTGTTAGTCTGTGTGTGTGTGTGCATCTGTGTGTTTGTGTGTCTGTGCATGTGTGTGTGTGTCTGTATATGTGTGTATCTGTGCATGTGTGTCTGTGCATGTGTGTGTGTGTCTGTATATGTGTGTATCTGTGCATGTGTGTGTGTGCCCCCTCCCATACCCTGCACTTACTGTTATAGGATCCATCCTATCCAACCCTGCATTGGATCCGCAGTTATGGGTGAATAGTAATGATGAAATGATGAAATGCTGAGAAGGTGAATGGATGGATGGATGGATGGATGGATGGAATAACAGCAATTCTGAATAGTATTTTAATGCATGTAAACACTGGAAGATTTTCATAGCCCATTGTAGCTCAAAGACTGTACCAAGTAAATGTAATTTTACAATCCATCTTTTCTTTCCACTTAGTGCTGTTACTAAGATGTTGTTGAGATGCAGTGACACATTTCAACACACATCAGTAGCAATAACACTAACCAGTATTTTTAGACTGCAAATACTCTCCAGCTCTCACTCTTCCTATCATCCATGTAGGTGTTGGGGGGTGCAGGAATAAGCCAGGGATGCTAAACTCCATCCTCATGTGTCTTTGCTCTGTTATTCTTGCCTCTTCTCCTGCCATATTTGGACTGATTAGCAAAGTTCCAGGCTAATAATACCAATGGCTTTGGCCATCTCCAGATGTGCCCTTCCTTTTAAAATGTGTAATGTATCAAAACTGCGCACCTAAATAAAGTAATTAAGGCAGCAGATCGGAGTTAAGACATGCATTACCCAGCTTGCCAGGAAATTAGTTCCCCCATGGCGAACATGGAGCCCCTGCTGGCTTTGGCACGCTGCGCCCTGCAGGTGGTGCTGTGCGCTCGCCGGGTGCGTAGCGCCGCCGCTCGGCCGGCTCCTGCGCGGCTCTCAGTTGGGCTGTTCCATATCCCATCATAACTCCTGCACTCTCAGAACAATCACTTCGGGCTAAAAGAGCTAATTGAGCTGTGGCTTGCGGGCCCCTCGTTTGTCTTGAGGGGGAGTGATTTGTAGAAATTTAATTGGCCGTTTCCTCTTTCTGCTGAGCACACTGAGAATAGCAAGGTGCCGGCTCCTTTGTAAGTGAGATCGTGCCAAGCCAAAATTAGTTACAAATAAAACAAACACGCTGAGATGTGCCTCTTGCGATACAGCACAACTGCAGCGTTGGGCTTTATGTATTTAATTAAATGATGTAGTTATTATAATTTAATAAATAACATTGTATTTTGGGGTGTTCTTATGTGTGCCTGTGTATTATGGTTGTTTGTCTACTCATGCGTATTATCTGCGTTTAAAATACATTGCGAGAAATATGTGAAATGTAGCTCCCTTTCGTTTTGTGTTACGTTGCGGTTTAATTTTGGCTTTCTGACGGTCAATGAGCTAACTCGGCGCACAGTGTTATTAGTCAAAAGCATCTTGTTACAAACCACCGTACCTTCAGTGGAAGATAGAAAGACCCACCTCAGAATTATTTCCTGATACATAATAATTTGCTTTTTCAACTTACAAATGTCTTATATCGCTTACAGTGTGATATTAAACTTCTGATCAAGGATACGGGTTTCGTTTTGGGCTGTGTGGTGTTTGCAGACGGGATTGTGTGACCTGATGTTCAACTTCCTGAACCAACTTTGTAGGATAACTTTTAACCAAGCTACTTACTGTAAACCTTCGTTGCAAATATCAAGCTGTGACATTTTTTACTTGCTGTAGATGAAATGACCATCTAACCAACTATATACAACTATATATATATATATATATATATATTTAAAAAATAAACGTGGAAGAGGGCCACCCGTATTGCTACTGAAGGACAATTTTAGCATGTGGTGTATTTTTGAGGGGACAATTTAACACTGCGCCTGTGCTTGGAGGATTTCTGCTTACTTGTGCAGTTTTTGCCAGCTTGCAACTTGTCACATTTCTGTGAAACCAAACTGGAAGCAATAAAGCCTTGATAGCATATACTGAATATGCTTTTCCATACTGATTGGCCGTGGTTTCAAATGACCCCTTTTGGAAAATACATGCATTTTCAATAACCGCCTCTTTTCTTCAGAGCATGGTGTCCAAAGTCAACAACAGGAGGCATTGCGAATAAAGTAGGGCAATGTGGACAGGAGACCGGTTCATGACAGGCTTTGTGCATCCACACAACATATTCACATAGGCACACACATAGATACGGCACACAAATACACACATATGCTCCCATTCACATACAAAATGAATTTAGAATCATCAGTCAGACTCATCAGGTGTGTGATGCTGTGCCCATTAGCGGAAGGTTGCTCGTTGTAATCTACAGACAGGCTGACCCCGCTTTCTCAAAAATGTACGTTGCTTTGGATAACAGCATCTGGTAAATAAATGTAATCAATTCACTGGTGCCATGCGTTTTCAAGCTCTGGCAAGTAACCGGAGGCAATGCATGCAAACACAAGGAGAACATGCAAAGTCAGTGTACAGAGGAGGGGGAAGATTTGAATCCTTCTATCCTGGTGGTTCAAGGCAACAGTGCCACTGCCCAACTGGAACGAAATCACGTAGACAAAAGATGTATGTTTCATGCCTAGACGTGGGGATGGAGTGACGATTCACATGCAGCTTTCAAACAGCAAAGGAGATGTTATCGATTTACAAGAAAACACACAGCAAAGCAGAAAGAAAAGGACCGGGGGAGGTCAAAATAAGAGGCAGCAGGATAAATGTGAATGGGCAGGGGCAAAGACTAAGTACAAAAGGAACAGTCAAACAGAACACTAACGCGGGACCAGGCAACAACAAGCAGGATGCACAGGATGCAACCAAATCACTCAGCACTAACATCCACACTAACCAACAGGATAACAGGGCTCGGGCAGGCATATATATATTCACAGATAATGAACAGCAGGTGAGGAAAAGGTGAGAACAATTCACTAATAAAACACCAGGGTAGGGGTAACCTGAAACAATAGGGGCATGAGTCGGGATGGCCAGTGACATCTGCTGGCCTAACCAGAGCATGACATGACTGACAGAGACAAATCCTGACGGTATGGAGTCTGTCTCAACAGAATCAGCCCTAAATGTCCGCAGAATTGTAAACAGTAAATAAGCCAGAATGGCGATGACGTGTCCCATTTAAATGCAATGTCGCTGTGCCTGGAATCCTCCTGGAAAGAGTGCAGGGGTGCTGAGCACATATTGATCACAGCTTTGTTTTTTTGGTGTTCAGTCTGATGTGCTTCAGAGAGGGAGGCGGTGGGCTAACAGTGCGCCCAGTGGCCTTGGAGAGCCCTGCATAGCTGTCAGGCACAGGGCACATACAAAACCGACATCCCCTCTTGTCACAGTCTGACTTATCACATCTGTTTATTATCCTACTTACTCTGACACAGGAACCAGGTACACCACACACCTTCCACTTCTTAATAATGGTGCTGACAGTGTCCCAATGGATATTTAAAGCCTTTGACCTTTTTTATTCCAAAGACCTCCTGAAATTGGTGTTGGTGAAATTTTGGCAACCTCATGTATGTCACGTGAGGTTGCCAAAAGCCAACACATTGATCAAATGAAAAATAATGTACTCTGAGATCCTGGTTGGGTAGGTGAGTAAAGCATTAATAGCAAACACAGATAGCAACCTCAGGTACGACCAATTACCTTCCAGATGATATAGGAAACTAATTAGACATCGATTGTGTTCAACTGCAATGAAGGCAGCAGCTCATGTAACAAGGAAACAAGGACATTTCAGGAGGTCTTTGGAATAAAAAGGGTCAAAGGCTTTAAATATCCATTGGGACACTGTCAGCACCATTATTAAGAAGTGGAAGGTGTGTGGTGTACCTCCATGACCTAGCCTGGAGCAGGGTGACCGAACCGGGAGCGTGTGAACGGGAGGGGGGGGCGGGGCGGGGCAATGACCTCCCTGAAAGAGTAGCAGGCCTTTTGTGAAAGGGAGGGCAGTTTGTACAGGTTACAGCGACATCGCAGGCTCTGGGCAGAAAATGACAGTCAAGCAAGAAAAGGATTTGTGGTTAATTCTGAAAATTTACTGGGTGGGGGTCCCTATAGAGTGCTGGGCCCCCGGAATCTGCCAGGGTATCCATGCCCTTCCAGTGCCCCCGAACCTTTGCTTCCTAAAAATTCAAGAAACAGGAGCAAAGGCTCTTCACATGCAGGCTGTGTGATTAACAGGAGCCGTCCTGTCCTTTTCTCAATCTGCCCTGAGACGCGGGTGCCGCTGCCGTTCCTGTCAGTGGCACGGTGGGGTGTCGCAGCTTCAGTGTTTTCTCACGTATTTTAAACGCTCATCAGTATCCTTGCGGGTTCAAACCCCTGTGACTTTTCCCACTTTCCCTCACAAGCTCCCTTTTCTGTATTCACAGTGATGATAGTGTCAGAGTGGAGAATGCAAGGCCTTCTATCCAGTAACTGCAGTTGAGGTTTGTTTGTACCATTGAGTGCCATGTTCCAGAGCTTTCTCTCATCGATGTTATCGTTTACGTTTATTTTTATCCTGATTATGTACACATTTCTAATTTGAGTATCACTTGGCTGGCAGTTAAGTGAGGTATATACAGTCGGATTCAAAAAGCCATGTCATTTCAGGAGAGAAGGACCGGTCACTGATGGCAGAATGTAGGTAGGTCAATTTGGATAATTAGAATTGAATTACCCCTGCATTCCGGATCATTCTATCGCTCTGAAATTAATCTGCTCGCTCCCCAGCACCTGCTAGGCGGAGCGGCCCGGCGCCTGCGTGCTGACCCACATTCCAAATCCCTGGGCTTTGTTTTTATTTTTTAATCACCTCTCTTCCACACTGTAATTACAGAGCATGTTCCTCTTTAATTGCCTCTTCCGCGCAAGCGCAGTAGGGGGGCTCCCGAGAAAGTGATGCTCTTCGGGCCGGCAAAGAAGGACACCCAAAGATGGAGAGGGGTGGTGGCGCGCAGTGGCACAGCTGAGGCTGTCGGTGCGGGACCCTTGCTGCGCGTCCCAAATGCGCATGGAAGTTTATTTGTTTATTTTTTTGTCATCATGCTGCTGGCGTGCAGATTTCTACGTCCGGGGGACCCGCTCGCCTGTTTCCCTCACATTGCGCTTTGCTGACCTCCCCCGCAGACTCCCTTCCTCCCGTTTGGATCGTTCCAATTCTGCCACCCCTTCTCCTTGTGGGTGTTCTCTGAGCTGATTCCAGCCTGACTCATGCAGCAACCCTAAACTATTTAGACGAGGCACAGAAGAGCCTGTTTGGGGCGGGGGGCAGAGGCAAACCGATAGAGATTCCCCCTACAGGGGACAGTCACTGGTATTCCGAGGTCCACAATGGTGGGTGATGCCCTGTCAGATTATCATAGTCTAAGAATGATTAGTTTTGGTGGTTCACAGGATAAGCCCCAGGGAGGAGGTGCCCATGATTTTTCGTCTTTGTCTCTCCTTCTGTCCCACAACCCTGCCCGGGGCCAAGCTCTCGCCCGCCCCCCCCCGGCCTGGGTGTCCCCTTCAGCACCAGCTGGCGTCACATGAGCTTGACAGGCGCACTCTCTGCCAAGGTGCCGTGCTGTGATTTCAGCCATTTTCATCTCTCTCTATTTTTGCCTGCATCGTCTCAGTATCCCAGTGAGCAGCTTCCCCTGACAATCTCTCAGCTCCATCCTTCCGCCAGCTTTTGATTTACAGGTGATTTACTTGTGCATCGCATAAACTACATGGGCGATGGGGTGGCTCATTGACTCACGCTGTTACCCCACGTCTCCAGGGTTTGAACAGCGCCTCCCCTCTGTGTGTGTGAGGATTACGTGTGCCCACCCACCGAGCGGTTTCCTCCTACAGTCCAAAGACAGGCAGCTAGACTAGCTGGTATCTCTAAATTGCTCCCAGTGTGTCAGTGTATGTGTGAATCTTCCCTGTCCGGGTGGCTTTGGATAAAAGCATTTGCTGAATGGATGAAAAATGTAAATGAAAACGCATCATGCGGTGACTTTAATCAGGCAGAGATTCGTTTATACGTGCCTGTCCCATCCGGGAATGTTCGCACAATGAGTTCCTTTCTCCAACACAGAACTGGACGCCCCCCCCCCCCCGTGTTCCAGGCTCACTGTCATGGCGACATCACTCTCGCCAGCTGGGGGTTCCTCTGGCCCTTGTCCTGTCACTCCTCCAGCTCTGCGGGACTGTTTGGGGCGCACGGCCTCCGCCTGCATTAACGGGGCAGGGGGGTGGCTCTGCACAGAGCTAAAGGCACTTTCATCATACTGGAACTGTACGGTGTGTACGGAACACAGTGCTGCTCCTTTATCTTCAATCATTCCACTGTTACCCTTTTCCTGTGCTTTATTTTTAGGCCTGTGTATTTTTTACATGTCACGCAGGTATTGTAATGAATGTGCATTCAGATGGTTACAAATACCGGGAAACTAGGCTAAGAACCAGGCTATTTTTACCTGCTCGAGATTCTCGCCTCCTCTCGTCAGCGCTGCTGTGGTTGCTAAGCACCCCCTGGACTGCGCCAGGCCGGCCGCCATCCTCCTGTTAAACGGCAGAAAGCCTGCCGCGGCGAAGGGGAAGCTTGTTGGGGTGCGGGCCATGGCACAGCCCCCCCCCCCCCGCAGCCCCTCTGGTCTCCCCTGCTATGATGACTGACCTGTTTGCTTCGGATGTATGACTCAACGGGTTACCCTCACTAGGGGGCAAGCTTTGGGGTCTTTTTCTAAACAGCCCCAGAGGAGGGAGATGTCCCGGGTGCTGAAGTTGGAGTGTGTACGGCGGACGAGCCCATGTGTGCGCTTCATCGCATCCCCATCATTTGGGGGGATCTGCCAGCATTTTGGAGATTAGTTACAAAACAGAGCTGAGCTCTACAGCTGCCCCAATATAACTGTGGCTTAATCCTCATGGACTGTTCATGTAATGACCTCATCGTTGTCATTAAATTACAGCTGTACGGCCGGCTTGAGAAACGTGCATTTTATTTATAGAAGATTACTGCTTATTGGGATTTCAAATTGTCTTCCTTTTATTTATACATTGTCAGATTTGGATAATTACAAAATGGAACTTTTAATAATCCACTAGTACTGTGTCAGCATGCTGCACCCCACACACGCACATGTTTAACACGTCTAATACGTTTAAATATACAGTGGTATATTTGTGTAATTATGTAATTCTAATATTACATATTTGTCTCTAATCTACTGTGGCTATGACCAACGGTGTAGGAGATGTTCGGTTTGAATATTCGGGGGATCACAGATTAAAAATTTAAATGTAAAGGCGTGTTTATTGGGGGGGGGGGCATCCCCCTACCCCAACCAGAGCCTGTGCCTCTGGCTATGGGATTTTTTTTTCTGCAACCCAAGAATAGGAAATTATAATTTTACAATCCACAGCATCTATCTAGCTGAAATTTATTTGAATTATATATGTTGATGTGCTTAAATACCTCTTTGTAAGTCAAGGCCAGCTAAACTGTGTTTTCTATTTAACATGGCATTCGAATACTTGCACCTCATGCCACATTGGTTCAAAATGACGTGATATGAAGCATTTACTCCTACAGCATACGATGGCTCCATTGGATGGATGATTATATTATTGTCACTGGCTCTACCCTGTCTCGCCGTCCCTGTTTTATATTTAAGCTTACCTTTGTGGTGGTGCATTGTTGATATACAGTAAATGACTACTGTGATGTCAGGGTAATAGTGAAGTACACAGAGATACATTTATTTAAAAAAAAAAACTAAAATAAATACTTAGGTGTAAAAGAATTACTTCTATAGTTATTTTCATCGTGCCCTATGATGGACTGGAATCCTGGGGCGTCCCTTGCCTTGTGTCCTGAAACACCACAGGACACGCATTCACAGTTTAGAGATGCCAGCTAGCCTGACTGTATGTTTTAGGCCTGTACCCAGGGCAAACTCAAGGAGAAAAATCCACAGAGGGAGAAGCAGGGGGGTGGGACTCAAACCCACAACCCTGGCAGTGTATGGTGACGGTGCTACCCATGAGCCCCCCAGCCACCCTGCGAGTACCTTATGATTTTTTCATATTTACAATCCATATTCCAGTGGGATTTGATTTTAGAAATAGCTGTGCCGTTTTTAACTAAGTGTGAAATGAAATGCCACGTTTTGTGCGAATCCAGGATAAATCAGGCAAAAAAAAAAGACATTCGTGAATTTTTTCATTGTGTTATTATTATTCATAAATGTGTTTAGATTTCAAGGAACATCTTTTTAAACAAGCTGTGTAATAGATCGGGACACCATTTTGGTTAATGGTGAGAAAGATGTTTTTTCGGTTTCCCTTGGAATCTTGTCTGTGCCTCCCCCCCGGCCCCGTTCTCGCTGTCCTTCACTTCCGGAAAAACAGAGGTATGTGAGATACCAAAAGGACGGAAGTGCTCTACAGACAGCAACACGGGGCGGCCTCGCCCTCCTGGTCGTCATAGGCTCTGCTGACTGTCTTAGTTTCACTCTGTGCAGGATCATCACTCCTGCTGAATTTATTTGAAATAACTCACTCCTAATCACCTTCCTCATTCATTATGTGCCAAAAATGCTTTCCTTTTTTTACTCTTGGTGCTGACTGATTGCATGCGAAATGCCCCGATATCAGGATGATTTAAACAGGAGAAATCCATTGTTGGTGTATTAATAGAACGGCCATTATCTAACAAACGGGCTGGTGACATTGCAGATGTTTCCCATGGAATATCGCAGACGCATTGATAGATGAGTTAATTAGCACGTGGAGACAGCGGTTGTCGTGACTTGCAGTGTTTGGCCTTCGCATAAATTGCAGGAGACAACAGATTTTTTTTTTTTTTTAGAGAAAGAGAAGCAGCTGTCATTGGAAGCGCAGTGCCAGTTTTATTTTTCATCTTGTGGGATACGGTGAAAGTCGGATACGTAACAGTGCGATTCCGGCTGCAGTGATACGTAACAGTGCGATTCCGGCTGCAGTCGTTTGGAATATCACGTTTTTCAGAGTAAGGAAAGCAGAAAAGCTGTGCGTTGAACACACACATCACGGGCACCGAAAGGAATGGATATCACCACCTGTTTTCTGGCTTAAGATTCAAATTTCACCCACTATTATTATTCCTGCCAGTCAGAAATAGGAATTGTGCTAGTTATTTGTTGTTAGCCCATCATTGCAGTTAGTCTGTTGCTAAGTAACCTGTTCTGGTGAGCTTATGTGATGGAATTTCGGGTGTGAATGGATTCCTCAGCTTCTGTCTGTACATTTTTTGCACAGTTATATTAGGACATGGTGATTGTGAGCCGGGTAGGAGCACAGTGAACGTGGTTGATGTCCTGCTCTAGGGAGATCAGAGAGAGGAAAATCCACGAAGAATTGCAAACCTCGGGGGGGGGGGTCTAAGATGGGCAGGAAATGTAAGGGAGTTGACAGTCAACAGGCAGGCAGGACCCCCCCTGGAAAATGAGATAAGGCAGATGTCTGAACAAGAGAGAGAAAGAGATCACAACAGAATCACAGAGAGAACTCCAGGGTTGCCAGATTGGAGGCCAGTGAGTTGGGGGGATTTTTCTATCAGAAGAGCACAGAGCTTAGCGCTCTCTTCAGAGCTGCAAAGTTAACTTTTACCCCTTCAGTGCTAATTGGTGATCAAAAATCATCTTCCAGTGTCCCGGCCATCAGCTGACACGTCCGCTGAGTTGCTGGCGTGGAATTAAAAGATTCATCAGAACAAGCATGTTTTATTGAAAAGCATTTTCATGACGGATGGAGGGAGAGCTTTTGGGGTTGGGGAGGGCTGGGGAGGGGTTATAGTCATAAAGCTGTGTGCCGCTTCTGGAAAGTGCCAGACATTAAGCTCTGCTGTATTTCCCATAAACATGCACACTGTCCATCTAAATCCCACATACCTAACTGCCTAACATCAATGCATTCTAATGTACTTACCATAAAGACTTACTGGAGCCTTTGAATTCTGCTCCATATGCACACAGGAACTGCAATACTAAATCATAATGCAGATTCCGGAATTTAATAACACAGTAAGAAAGCATGCATGTAAATTAGGTCACATTATGCAATGCGATACCATGATGGTGACAAAGGAACATCGCTGTGAGCTTCGCAAAATGCACTGTGCGCTGTAACCCAGGACACTTTGGGGGTCTCTTACAGTAGGTGGCATGACCGTACTCATCCTCATCCGGCCTTGCCTCGTCCCTCTCCCCTCGATTAGACAGACTGCTTATTTCTGTGATACACGGCCATGAATTGTTAATACTCAGCGATTGCTTGGCTGTGCTTTGCTGAGTTTCTGCTGGTTAATTAGGCCAGTGGGAGGCGGTAGAGAGGCAGGGAGGGAGGGAGAGGGGTGCTGGCACCAAGGCAAGGAATCAAGGGAGACGCTTTTCCTGGGGGATGCCTATTCTGCTGGTGTTTAAAAGAAACAGAGTCCTCAGGTGTGTCAGGGAGAAATCACAGCCCGGGCACTTGGGAGATGTGTCACATGTTCCCAGCATGCACCAGGAGGACCTTTCTGCGTCTCGAAGCGTATGAGGAGGCTGGAGAAGGCAGCAACAGGGACTTAATTTGGGAACGGGAGTGGAGGCGGACTTAACGAATGCTGGAGACAAAGAACTAAAGACTGCCGTTTCAGCAGCCGCGTGTGGGAAAGACAAGCAGGAAAACAGTTGGCAAGGGTCACAGAAGGGTTGCATAGAGGTCAGGGGTCAGGGTATGGTTACTTAGGTGAAAGAGATCAGAACCGGACCTTAAACGTATTCGGGTTAAGGAACAGGTGAGCTCATGTCAAATGACCTTGCCTCCACCCCAGATGTCCATGCAATCTTACTGAAAAATACTGTAAAATCCAAGGAATTATGGGCAATTTGACATGAGTGAATATTAAGTCATACACTCAGTCACAATATTTAATTCATCAGCACTGTAAATGAAAATAAATATAGAGGCAGTTAATTATCCTTAGATTTTCCGAGGCTGTCATTAGCGTGTTGTAAGCTGCACCCCCTTGAAGAAACCTGTGCTGCCTGACAGTCATCACGACATCCTCCTGGTCACTCTGCTGTCTCTCTTAATGAATCACAGATGCAGAGGGCTGGGGAGGCTCTCCTAATTAATCCCTGATTCGGGCACCCACAGAAGCCGGAGCCACACGGGGGGGTGTTTGGGGACTGAGGGCTTTCACGTCGTCGCCACGGGAAGTGAGGGACATCTCATCTCCACAAGCTGGTGGGAAGCGAGCATGCCTTTAACGCAGCGCCGGCTCTTAAGAGCACGATATGCTCCCGCTTGGTAGCGATGTCACTACTGCCTCTCCCCCCTCACTGCCACCTCCGAGATGGATCTGGGCTTTCAGGCTGCCGTAATCCGGGCCAGCGCCTCGGCCCACAGCAGCTACCCGCCTCCAGGGCTGTGGGTTCCTTTCTCGCCCTGCCTCTATGTGCACATTGAACTCCCATGTTCCCTGTGTGTCCATTCATGTGGCTATTTTCTGGGTAAGAAGACATATTCTAGTTGAGCCCGTTTTCTCACGCTAGTGTGTGAATGCATATACCTGCCTTGCGAATTTGGCAAGGTGTCCCCCAGCCTCGTACCCTGTATTGGACAGACATTCCATCCACTGTGTCCCCTGCCTCGTGCCCTGTGATGGACAGGCATCCCGTCCAGGGTGTCCCCTGCCACATGCCCAGTGCTTCCTGGGCTAGGCTCCAGGCTCATTGTAAAGTGGTTTTGGAAGATGGATGGATAACGGGCACTAGTTGCTTTGTCCTTTTTTCAGTCAGAATTGTAACATAATGGCGTTTGTTTCATTTTTTGCTTTTTAAAAATAGTTTCTATGGCCTGCCCCAGATGCATCAGACAGCTGGCTGACTATCCTCTTAGATTTATTGAGGATTTGGAAAAAAAAATCCCCAGTAGCTAAAATCCACAGACCGATAAAAAGCGCCCTGAGGAGAATAATGAAGGAGATGTTACACCTTAAAGCTTTGTCCTGGCTTCCTTTCTTGATTTCCACTTATCTAATTAAGGGCTCAGTGATACAGCCATTACCCTGGAGGCACAGGCCAGGGGGTGACTTGCCCCCTGGGTGAACATCAGCGCGTCATGAAGCGCTGACATGCAAACTAATGGCAGCATAAAATGCATGAGCCTGAACCGTGCCTGAGGGTGAACTGTGCGTGAGCGTGAGAGGTGAAACTGGATGCAGACGGACCCGGACTGAGTGTTAATGTCAGCCACCATGTCATATAACTGGAAACTGATTGCAGAGGGAGCAAGATTATGGTGGAAACTTGGTTTGCAGTCGTGGACTGTATGACAGTGATGCAAAGCCCTCTGTCACCGGAGCAGGGAGTGACCAGGGGTCAGTGACTGAACACACAGCCTGCCCCTGCCTCACACTCACAGCTGCCTTTCTCCTGTTCTTTTAGAGGTCTCTACCCACCTCCAGGCTGGGCTTCAGAGAGCTGGCAACCCGACTGGTCATTGGGGCGCTGATGGTCCCCAGGCCCCAGGCACACTTTTGGGGGGGGGGGTTGTTCCCATAGAGACGTGTATAAGAGGAAAACCTTAAAGTCCCATGATCCAGGGCAGGTGAGTAATGAGTCCCGACGGGCAATCCGAGGCTGTTTGTTTGTCGACAAAGCTCTGCCTCTCTCTGCCAGCCATTACAGCCTCATCACGCATCCTGCCTCATTTGAACACCTCGGCCTTCAACGCCGGCCCAACATGCTTCAGGAGCACACACCACTATCATGTCACGAGCAGGGGGTCCATATCTGGGACTCCTGCCATCCACCCATCCAACCATCCATCCATCTTCCGTAACCATGAATCTGGTACAGGGTTACATTAAGTCTGGAGTTGATTCCAGGAAACACAGGGCACAAGGCAGGGGACTCCCAGGACAGGATGCCAGTCCATTGCAGCGCATAATTTTGAGGGATTTGTGCCTCCGGAGGTTAGAGCGTTGTGCGTGCAAGCAGAAGGTTGCTGGGTCAAATCCTGTCAGCTGAGTGATGCCACTGTTGGGCCCCTGAGTAAGGCCCTTACCCCACCAGTTGCTCCAATGATTGCCTCACCTTTCTTTCTCAAAAAAAAACTACATTTCTTTGGACGTAAGCATTTCCTGGATATCTGCAAAATCGTCTAATTAAACGTGAGATCACAGCTGCCGTGAAGCGAGCATGACTTCATGTCAAAGCTGGGAAGCAAAGGTACTGGGAATTACTGCACTGCTTGATTTTTTTCGCAAGCTAAGCATCAGCATTGGCCCCGGCTGGTTAGACAGGTGCTGAAACAGTGAGAATATGCAGGTGCGTATTAACCCTGCCGCTGCTTCTCACTCAGCCCCGTCCGCCACTGCGCAGGAGAGCTACAGTTCAGCAGGAGTGCTCGAGAGACGGGAACGGGGCACCTCGACAAGCCGGGAACAAACATGGGGCCCCAGCCAGGAAGCGACAGCCCTCCCCCCCAGTCTGCTGCACCAGGTATTCTTTGACCCCTGCGTGATAATTCATAAAGGGTTGTTAGATGACTTCCTGTCAGGTTTACGTTGGAGCGCCACTCGAAGCCCCTAATGGACTCCTCGGCAGCTGAGCTGGGAGGCTGTCTGTTCTTCTACAGGAAAACTTCAAACATTTTAATGCCACTCCTGGCCGAGGTCCAGGAGACTACTTTAATAAAGCAGGTGGCTCTGTCTCCTTGATCCTGCGAGCACCCGATTGCACAGACACGGGTGGGGGGGGCAAATAGGGTGGTGGTTAGAGGTGGGGTCAGATGCTGTGGATTGAAAGAGTGTGGGAGGGAGAGAGAGAGAGAACGAGAGAGGAATCAAGAGAGAGAGCAAGCGAGAGAGAGAGTGAGCGAGAGAGAGTGAGAGAGGAAGAGAGCGAGAAAGGGGGGGGGGGGGGCTGGAGGGCACCGCAGTGGGTGGAGGTGAGGTAAACTCTGCACTGATATTGTGGAATTTCTGAACCTAATCCAAGCATGGCCTAGAAATCAGGTTAATGCGAGATTGCTGCCCCTGGCCGCGTGGCAGATAGGGCCAGAGCCTTGGAGACGGTGCCGTAAATCCCGGATGACCCGGCCGAGGTAGTCGCTGGGCTTCGCTCTCAGCTGCTGTATCACTTCCTGAAGTTTTCGCCAGGTTTTGAAAATTTGTGAGAATATTATGTTTTTTTTTGGCAGGGACTAATTTCAGATCTCTGTCTATTTCCGGGAAGAGCTGCCTCTTGGAATTGCGTGAGACCTTTATGGGTGGGATATGCAGGACAGCTGAGTGAAAAAAATTCCTGGATACGGATACACATTTTAGCTGTTCCAGTGCCAGTCCGGAGATCCATTTTCTAAAATGCATGGTTCATTAATTTTCATTTGAATTACTGAAAAAGGATGGCTGGGCAGACAATAATTATCTTACTTTACGTGAGAAATATGAGCCTGGTGATACAGAAAGTAATTCTATACCTTTGTACTATAGGCTCATTATCTATGTTCTTGTATATTACCTGAACAATAAAAAGAATGTTTTTTACTGGCTAAAGTAAACACCACGCATGAAATCCTGAAGATAATTATTGAAGCAGTGCTGATGTGTGTCCACTCATAAGTTCATTATAAGTGATTGATAGATTGTGACAGAATCATCAGAATGAGAGGCAGTGTTTAAGTCAGTCATTGGTTATCTCTGCATGTGTCCCACATACCACATAAAAATACTTTAATACATAAATATACAACATTTGACTAAAATAAATTTTCAAATCCTTTTGATGTTAAATATACTTAATCGAGAGTGACTCTGGCTTCACACCTCCTCTTGGACAGGAATGTTAAGTGTTTCTCGCAAGGCATTGTGGGATATTCTTCTGGCGAGCGTTGCCTTGGCTATGGCTTTCGACTTTGCCACAATGGCGTTCCTTAGATGGCTGCTTTGTCACATTCTACACGCTTTACACGTCCTAACATGGCTGAGCTCTTCAAAACAAACAGCCTCGGTCCAAGGCTACTTTTCTCAATTGAGTGGTTATCTGTTTTGCAGAGGTGGGTTATGCATTAAGCTCTGTGTGTGTTTGTGCGTGTGTATGTGGTCTAGCATGGCAGGGCTGACCCTGCTCCCTGAAAAATGTGTGTAGCTTCGGATGAAAGCGTCTGATGAATAAAATGTTAGATGTAATGGCCGGCAACCTTTGGTGGACAGGGCAACTGCAGTTCTGATTCCTGGCCACATCTTGCATTCTGGATTTCCTTCATATGATGACATTTTCTTCTAGATAGAGGGACTAGAGAGACTAGCCTGCAGAAACCTGGACCTGTGGATGGCGTGATGACCTACAGCTGGTGAGACTAAGTTGGGAAAGTTGCAATGTAGAAATAAATTGGACTGAATATCTCATTTTGACTCACAGTGGACGAGGGTGCCACTTCGCCAAGCTTCCTTCCTCCACAAGAGCAGAGGGTAATGGAAGCTGGGTAATTTGGAGAAGACCTCTCTTATCAAGGGCCCCTTGCTTGCGAATGTGGCCATGTTAATGCAATTTGGTAAACCACAATTTCATAGCCAGCTTCTCCTTCACTGTGCTGCTGAGAATTTGTTAATGTAGCTCACAAGAGGCTGAGTGCTCCGGTTATTAAGACCGGTTTCGCAGTCATGGGCCGAGGGTTTCGCCTGAGAGAAGGGGGAGGAGAGGTGGTGTGTGGAGTGTTGGGAAGAGAAAAAAGAGGAAGTGGGGGGGGGGGGGGGGGGGGGTGGGGGTGGG
>JAODLD010000101.1:25311416-25323359 GCA_026781065.1 Mormyrops boulengeri | reverse complement strand
CCCCCCCCCCCCCCCCCCCCCCCCCCCCCCCCCCCCCCCCCCCCCCCCCCCGCCCCCCCCCCCCCCCCCCCACCCCCACCCCCCCCCCCCCCGGGGAGGGCCGCACAAGACTCATCTGTCACGCGTGGGGTCATGAAACCCCAGAGCTAATTATCGCAACTGGGTGGCAGCTGAATTCAATGGTTCAGCACAGTGGCAGGATACAGAGGAAATCTGCATAACCCATTATCAGACTCACTAAGAACATCCCATACCTGCAAGAAGATTCCCTATTTGGACAAATGGGTCAGCGGCAGCCCTCCCGGAACGCCAGTGGAGAAAGCGCCGGAGGTTACCGTGGTGAAGGGGGCGGAGCCAAAGGCCACCGTGGGGGCGTGAGGCCGGAGGACGGCAGTACGGAAATGGGGCAGGGCAGGTGCTGATGTGGTAAAGCACCACACTGACTATGGTAATAAGGTGTTATTTGAATAGACGTTAGTCAATAGCCATTTCAAATGTGTAACATTAATACCTACGATGCTCAGAGTGAAATAAAAACTTTCAGGTCAGAAATCAGGAACTCAGGCCTTCATGAGCGTATGCACACTTACACGTGCAATCAGAAATGCATATTTGCTGTTCAGGATGTGAGGGATCTGTGCCCATCTCCGGAAGATTGTGAGTTCAAATCCCGCGTCCTGCAAAAATCTCTGTTGGTCCGTTACCCTGCCGATCTGCATATGTACCTCGGTTTTTTGATGAAGGTGCCTGCAAGATTAAAGACTAAGTCAGGAGAGACACTCACTCAGTGACAGTTTTGGAGGACTTCTCTCTTTTGAAGGCCAGCTGATACTTGAGGCTCTCCACCTCCTTCTTCATCTGGGGCAGGTCCATCTCATCCATGACGGCAGTCGTACGTGGGCTCGCTCACCACGGGACTGCTGGGCACACGAGCGCAATGAAAGTAAGAACGCAGCACGCATATCCTGCGTAAAATGAGCCGATGCTGCCGATTGGATCTCTACCGGCTTGTATTTCCTTTGCTGATTTGCTTATTTGTATTCTGCATAAAGTGGCACGCATTAAGGAATCAAAATGGAATAAGATTTAATACTGCATAAAGCCAGAGGAAAACCATGTGTGAGATATCCTTATTCACTGAAAGGGAAGATACACATTATTCTGAGATTTCACAGCAATCTCAAACGGCACTGTCATGTAAGAACACCGCAGAAGCGGCTAAACTTTATTGAAACTTGACATATTGAATTGCGACAGATTATCGGTGGAAATATTTCAAAAGATTAAAAAATCCATCTATGAGGATTTAATTATTAAATGGGGCCAATATCATTTTTCATGAACCCATTTCCTATTAAGCACCTGAATAAATTCCCATCAAATCTGAATTCCGGGGCCATTTTCCGTTTAAGGCCCTGGATCCTGCGTAGCTTTATTTCAGATCATTTTTGGCTGGGGGAGCCATCATAGTGGGGTGAGCTTTGTTTTTTAGGGTAGACGGGAAGCCTAGGGAAATATTGCAGGGCAAGACCAGGATGAGAAATGGGTCATCCCACAATTTAGGTCACCGATCCGTTCCTCCAAAGAGGACGGCCAACTTCAGCCTCGACAAAATGCTCGTCGAATCCCTCTGTCCAGATGGAGGATTTTATTGTTCACAAAGCCATAAACGTAGCTGAGAGGGCACGTCGCAAATTTTACTACTATGTGTACAAATCTCAGGCCAAACTAATTACCCTCTGTTTTGCTATTTACTTTTTACCACAGTGGATGATGGTACTGATGCAATTCCTAGGCATGGCTTTATTCACCAATGCATGATGACTGATGCTGACTCTCATTCCTCATCGATGTAGGCTGTAGGTCATATGGCCGTTGCTTACACTCCCGACATGATTAATTTATATGTATCCTAATAATTAAACTTGTATGAGCAGGGAAAGTTTGAGGAGGAAAAAAGTGTATTAATCCTTAAAGGTATATCACTGAAACTGTCCAACAAAAAATTAATTTTATATAGTCTAGGTGACTCAAAACTACAGCAAACTAAATTGAATGTGCTTTCGAAGACTTTAAGTTGTTTAATTCAATAAATTAGACGCTTATTTAACAAATACTAAAAAACAGCGGTAACATGATAGTGAAGTGCAATCATTTTAATACTCACTAATTTCTCAAAAGTGGCCCTAGTAAGTCAAGCCTTAAATTGCATGGATATCGCATATTGCACTCACGTCTTCAGTCTGAAAACTAACGAGAGGTTTAAATAAATATTAGTACGGTAATGATGTCGAATATATGTGGGTCTATTTCCGTGAGCCATATGGAAGCCAAGAACGATGAGCATGATCTTGCAATATCTGGAGTTGTTGGACGCAGCACAGCCTTGGGAAAATAGAGCTTGGTTTTATTTGATTATGATAAGATGTCAAAAGCGTTGTTTAGCCATCTACTACGTTAAAACACCAGAGTGTTTCTCCTGAAAAAGGGGGAAACGAATGTTTCAACACTGGCAGTGTTCTCGATGAAAATCACGCAGGGAGTCTAAGAAGGCAGTGCTAAAGCTTTCGGAAAACCATGCCAAATGAATCGAACTGCGAAATTATAGCAAATATTTTCCGGTGACCATCGTATAGACCTTTAATTCCACGCACAACTTCCTATTTTGCTAAATTCGTAAAATCGGTGCAGTAATAATACAATCTACAGGCGTGGGAGATGAGATGCCAAGAAGGGCAAATATTTAATTCCACCTTCCTTTTTTGCCATTATCCCTTACCTTGCCAATCGGAAATCTGCTGCGGGAGAACGCCGGCAGAGCTGCCCGTCTTCTTCAGAAAGTACTCCGCGTCCTAGAGGCACTTCCAATTTTTCCAGGTTATTCGAGTCCGGAAAAAAATGACTTGAAGGAAAAAATGCTCTATTTTTGCCGGTATTCCACCAGGATTGTGGATTATGCGAATACCATAAAATCAGGATTTTATCAGTAAGGGAGAGAGTATTTTGAAGGTGATGTCTGCAGGAGAGCCGGGGTCCAGAGGAAGGGCTGGATGCTGTGGCTGCCGTGGGCTGTCGGCGGTACTGAGCGCTGCCTGAGCCGCTAATACAGACGCCCAGTGCGTGTGCGCGTCCCGGGGGCGAGCCGTGCGCTGGCAGCTTATCTACCGCCAGGGGGCGTGCTCTCGCTCACTCCTCCGTGGCACAGGTGGCGATGGCAGGCATTCGGAGCCACGACCCGGCTGTAGTACTGTTACGATTTAGAGCAGCTAAATATACTTTTGAAAATCCCAATCCCGGTTTTATGTTTGCAGCTTTGGCGTCAATACATTCACGTGTACCTTCCAGCTCCTTTACAGTATTATGAGGCGCCGTCTAACTTAATCTTAGTTGCGTAAGTATTGAAATTAGTATACAGTAAGTGTATTGAGTAGGCTGTATTTAATTTACACATTAAGTATTATATATGTACATGTGTTTTAGGTTTTTGATTATCTTTAATAGATTTGCTTCTTTGCATCTTTAGTACTGCAATGACTATCCCGTCTATCTTTATCAGCATGATATGTATCCTGTCTCGAGTGTCGCATTATGTGTTCAACATTATTTCGTTTCACTGTATATTGTACATGGCTGAGATGATAATAAAGCTTTATGGATTACTCGACAAATAATTTTGAATTTTAATAAATACTGTGAGAGACTATGAGTGTGCAATAAAATATATATATATATATATATAAAAAAATAATAAAAATGAAAGAGTATGTGTCAATGTGTATGTGTTATTTGTATTTTAGGCAAATCCGACAACTTTAAGGGGTGATTCAACACGTTTGAAAGCCATTGTACATAATATATAAATGTTAGGCTCATTGAATTGCCCATTGCATGTGTGCCCTACGATGCACTGGCTACTCACCCTACTGTGTGTCCTTTGCTGCCTGGAATGTGGTCCAGGTCCTCCATGACCATGTCCTGCATGTGTTTGGTAGATGTTTGGATGCATGCTTCATGGCCTCCATATTCAAATAACACTGTGCCTTGCACCTGTCCCACATTTCCTTTATATCACTGTTTACCATCAACAATGACATTCAATATGCTATCAGCTTATGCTCATCCTCCAAACGGTTGGCTGTACTATGCAGTTTGCACTGGCTCTGACTGCATGAAATGGACCCATAAAGCTTTTTTCTTTAATATTACACATAGATGCTAAACGTAAGAAGGACAGATGACTGCTGATTGGCGGATTGGGTGTCGAGTTAGTGCAGCAGTTATCGGTGTCTTGGATGACCATTAGGTTGGGAAGTCTGTCCACATTTCTCTGCCGTGTCATAGGGGGCGGCACCATCTGAGCAGAAGCGCCGGTTCAGTCCCAAAGAAGTGTGACATTGTCGATGCGTTTTACAAAGTAAGAAATTGTGGGTGCAGCCTTCAATCTGCCACCTCACACCGGCTGGCATGGAGAACTGACTCATTGATGGACTTTGGCTTTGACTATGACCAGTGTGCAGCTTGCTTCTCACAAGCAGACCAATTCTTTCTTGTTTCATAATGTCAGCATTGTATGATTCTGTATAAATGATGCAGCGATGCACTACACACTCATGTAAAGCACCTTGGGGAGAGTCTATTGTGAAAGGTGCTATGTAAAGATACACTGAATTGAAAAATCACAATATCCATTCGCTCGTTACATTTTATGTTACATCTTGAGGGACAGCACTGGTCAGGTGGAGGTCACAGCTCGGATTCCTCTCGAGCAATTTTCACAAAATAGGCAAAAAGAAAGAGTGATTGATGGGCAATTTGCACCTGTATGGAAATGAAAGCTGAGCCATGCTTCTGGTAAGAGGCCATGCAAATCACAAATACACTGGCATTTGGGCATTTACCTGCAGGATATTCAAGTCAAATTCAGTGGCCAGAGGTGGGGCGGGGGAGTCACTGACGAGGAAGGATGACTCCCTATGACTCAAACACCTTAAAATGGCCATTTGAAATATGTTCTCCTGTTGCACGCTCCGATGTTACTATCGCCCATCCCTCCATCTTTCAACCAGAGGAATGACACTATCAATTATCAATTTAAATAAACTATCACATCAATTGGAACCCTCAGGGGTTGCTAAACCTGTAACTTTTAAATAGATTTCATAATTTGTTATATATGAATTGGTATCAAAATGCTAAAAGTCTACATTTAAACATCAATCCATCTTCCAGCTGCTTATCTAGTACCTGGACTCAGGGCATTTAAATACAGTAGTCTAATTATCCGACACGGACCAGCAGAACGTCGGATAAGCGAAAATGTTGGATAATGGGAGGTGTTAAGACAAAGCTTATTAAACGTCAAACTATGCTATAATTTTACACATTACGAACCTAATAATCATGTTTTAGTGTAGACGGGCACACCACTGTACAGTCGGGGTAACTAATTAGCTGCGGTAGTCGGAAGCAACAAAAAATAGACGATGCTCACACTCAACTTGCAGTTCTTGTTGCCGATTGATTTTTTTTTTTTTTTTGCGGTGGGACGGCGGATAATATGCAATGTCAGAGAAGCAAGATTCTACTGTACATCTAAACAAAAGCTTCAGTTTTAATTTTTCAAATGTTAAATATCACATATGTCAAAGACAATTAACCAGGAATATGTGTATTTTTTTATAATGAACGTGCATTAGTTTAGGGTTTTTTTAAAACAAGACTTGACCTGGGAGAATAGAATGCAAGATGAAAGGTCTCATTATTTGAGAAGGAAACTAGGACAACTCACAGGTCAAACAGGCTGAGATTATACTTACATATAACTGGCAAATATTTGCATATTTATTGCATGGGCAGAAAGACTCGCCGTTAAGATACCTCACAATCACGGGGGTGCAAAATGACCAAAGGATGAGCAGCAGTTTCTCACAGTCACTCACACACACACCCTCGAAATGCATGTTACTGCCGTGTTTGCTGACTCTACATTTAAAGAATATCTGTAGACAGCCAATCACCACTTCGGCAGTCAGGCACATAATTCACAGCAGCTATAGGTTACACATGCCTGCAGATACATTAAGCGTTAGTCAAATTAACAGAATACCTGTCACCACACAGGTGGTATTGAGACAAATACAAACAAAAAGCCTCTGGACCAACATCTACAAATCAAGCTTGGATGACTGATCTCACACTCAGGCCTGTTCTGTGTCCATCCCCCCCCCCAAATCACTTTGCTGAAGGGAGATTTTCCTTTGCTTCCACTAGGGATTCACTGTACAAGGCTGAGAGGACAGCCATTGCAAAGAGAGACGGGAAATTTGGAAAAGTATTGACCAGTACAGTGAATACTCCAGCACTCAAGCCACAGAGAGCATTTTATCATGCAATCTGTTCCCTTTCATTTCAAGATGACACAGCATTAAGACCACCCTGTCTGCACCTCAGCCAGAAGCCATGTTAATGTCGGCCTCCGCGCTAATGGATCATTTGCATGAGGCCTCCACCGTGTACTTCCCCTGTGAAAGCAATCCAAGGGGCACATACACTAACAGCTGTGATGGGGTCAGCAGGCCAAGGAAGTGCCTGGCCATAATGGAAGGGCCTGCTTTCAGACCCATTACATTTAGCAAGCTTGACACTCCGGCTGACAGCAGATACAGACGTGCCGGTGTACAGAGGTTGCAGTGACGCATGGAGAAAAGTGCCCGGAGCTTTAATGCTCAAAGACTGAGATCGACCAGTCAGTCACACTTGCTGAAAATCTGCCTTCATTATAAACCAAAAATTCCCCAAGAATAATGAACCACAAGCCACGGCTCTACAGAACTGTATGCATTCAGTCACACTTGAAAATAGATGAGGCAATACAATATGGCCCAAAATGGTAAGGAACTGCAAAAGGTACAGTATTCAGAAACTGACACAAGTTTGAATTTGGGCAAAAGCCCCAAAGAACTTTATTATAATTTATTACCTCTTTGGGTAACAACACATGGGAGACGCAACGCAAACATTTTATGATGAGCAAACGGCGCCATCTGCTTTTTTAAAGTGGAAACGCAGCGCGTTCCGATGCACAATACCGGAGGCGCCACATTATCATACAGGGTCTTTCCGGGAACCAAAGCCTTTCGTGCGCCACACCCGGACACCCGAAGGAAAGTGCCACTTTAATCACCACCTAGACTCGGATATTACAAGGCGACTGGAACCAGAGTTGCAATCAAAGCCGGCCAAGCAGTGTCGTTCATGCATGAGATGTAGGAATGCATCAGTCATCAGCAACTCACGCTGCACGATCAGACACGAAGTTCAGAGGTACTTGCATTAAGGCTTCACTCCCAGGAAAAAAAAAAAACAAAAAAAACCTGGAAGTAAAATGGCACGCATTTTATTGGTTTATCAAGGGAAGATAGATTGTTTATAAACTACCTGCACAAGCCTCAGAACACATTTAAGATCAAAGTACTATAGTACTCATACGAGGTGTCAGAATTCGTTGGAAAATTCATCAGCGGCTGACAGGGGAAAGATCTGCACCCTGAGCGACAGACTTAAGTCTCACCTTCAGCTCCACCACAGCCCTGGACTGCCAGCACCCAGCCACGGATGGGGAAACTACGCTGACAGGGTCATACCGCAGAACAGCTTAACCCATGCAGGCTGGGCAGACGGAGGGGAAGAATCGGGAATGAAATTACAAAATTAGTTCAAATGGGTGGAGTTTTACCACATCTAGTACATCCTGAGAAACTGTATCCGCTAACAATTAGTTAACATTTAAGAAGCTAAGAAACGCCAAAGGAGACTTACCGGCTGTCGGGCGTTGAAATCCGCATGGAATCCACATCCCGAAGCTTGAATTTCTCGGTCACAACCTAGCTGTTTAAATTTGCAGCTAACCAATCTTGATCTCGCAACTTACTCAATGATGTTAAGCATAACTAATAAGTTCAACTGACGCAGGATCAGTTCAAGGCCACGTGGCGCCCACGTGTAAGTGCATAACATTAAACCACAATTACGGAATTATAATTGATCAATCAGAAAACCTACGCAGAACGAACTGATTAGTAGTTTCATATTCTAGAAAGAAAGAGGATCCATAATTTTTGTTGAGTAAGCTTACCAAACTTCTACAAAAACTTCATCCGCAACCATTTCGGAAAGTTATACAAAGGCAGTGCTCTTGTTTGGCAATACTGAACCGGCGGCGTCCGACATAAATTATGTTGAAGAAATCAGCCATTACTCGGTTTTCATGCACACTGACCGCTAAGACAAATCGCGAGCTATATTGCACCTAACCACGATTTCTATGGAAAAAGACCGAAAATCTCCCGATGTAGGCTTTTATAACAAGGTCCCTTTCTTAGTGGTAGTTATTGGCCAATCATACGACGGGATACTGCTTTGAAATTTTGTTTACTTTGCCCATAGGACAGTTAAACGGCCAATCAGAGAAGGCTGCTGAGTAGAAACGCCGTGTGTATATGGCTATGAAAAATCAGGGCTAATAATTTGTCAAATTAATAAACTCTTGCGCACCATTATCTGTATTGCCAAGCAATTTTCCAGATTTAAATTTCATAGAAATTGAAAATTTCATTTTGAAATATCTCATTTATATTCTCCTTCCTGTGCAGCGAAAAAAAAAACTACATGTAGATCCGCTTGAGTCACATAGCACACAAATGCAGATATAGGCGGCTGAGTGTGTCGAGGGCGAAGTAATGATGTTTAGCGCCGCCTGCTGTGCGGGCAGACTGACTGGGCCGGCGCACGGCGTAGCGCGCCCCACTGACATCTGTATGACTACAATTCCCAGAATCCCCCTCTCATCGCTTCCCGAAAATCTGGCCACTCTTTACAGTCGAGGGAAGATGTGGATCGCGGCGGTGGACTGAGTTCTCTCTCCTTAGCTGGTAAGAAATTTGACAATTAGGCTTCTACATTAGTGGTGAGAAGGCGGCTGGAGCTTTTCGGCATTTCTCAATGCCAGTATAAACGGACGTGGTGCATTTTGGTGGACACCCAGCTGGCTAGTTAGCTGGTTAGCTAGTGCAGACATGCAGTGGGCAAATCAACGTTACTTCTCCCACTCTCAGCCTGTTAGCCCGTTAGCCGGTTAGCTTATCGCGATCCGTGACTTCAGACACGAAACGCCGTCGATCGGCCCCACATCAGTAAATGTAGAAGCGAAGGCAAAGGGGGATCTGAAACCTCAGCCTGTACCGTGCCGTCGTATTCATCACAGTTTGCTCTGGCAGCTAGCCACCTAGCTGGCTGTTAACGTCACTGTCTGCTAGTTTTAATGTAACCGACCACGATGCGGCCAAATTCAACACCACCTTGGCTGGAACATAAAGTGAAGCCAATAGGATCTCGCTCAGTTAAACACGCTCCGATTGACAGTTTTATTGTTGTGAATACCGGGCTAGCTGGGTTGTATTTCTCCACTGGGTATCTTGCTGTCGGATGCGGTATCAGAAATGTTTGGGCTGTTATCCTAACTTAAGACCAAGGTTTACAGCTGTCCGTACATGGTGATGAGGTGTAATTATCATTTGTTCCTGATTTAAACGTATATGCTTTCTCCAAATAAAAACACTCGGCACTACTGATTTCCAGTACTGACGGCCGGTTACATAAGTTCCCCGCAGCCCTCTTATTTGTCGGGACCCCAGTTTTCTGTAGATAATGGAATGTGGGCAGGGTGTTAAGCCCACATCTTCGGGATCGGGGCTGTCTGTGTTTCGTCTGATCACATGTACGGGCTGCCTGGAAGTTTGTGTACTTTGTCTGTCTGTCTGCTGAGTTTCTTGGCTCTGACTTTTTATATTATTTATTTTACTTCTTTTTTTATTCAGTTAAAGCCGTACTCTTAAGTGGGAGTTAGTTTCAGATCTCTTCGGTTCCAAGTGTGTAAATAGTGTGTTTTGATTAATATATACCCATAGTATATGTTCTGAATATGTTAATATTTGTTGTAAAGTTTGTTTTAAAAAGAATAGTTTCCGTAGATAAAAAAACAGGCGGTCAGTAACTAGGTGTGATTTTTTTATTTATTTATTTTTTTATTTTGGTATCGTGTTACGGCTAGAGGAGTGGTGTGCGTATGGTTAATGTGATAAGTGATCAGTTTCGGGGGTGTTTCTGTCGCTCCCAGATTCCAGCTGTTCGTCTTTGGGAGGCTTTGCTGGACTATGAGCTCCAGTAAGACTCCTCGCTACAACCGTTTCTCTGGAGGATCAGCCGTAGCCAACGCCAGTATCCCCTCTGCAGACAGCGCCAACGGGGTGAGCTTCCCGGGAACGCGCCAGCTTCGTAAACAGATTCCAGACATTCTCCGTGTGCCGCACAGGGTCCTGTGTACTGACTCTCCTACGTTTTCCTTTTAGACGAGAATGGAGACCACATTTGGACCTGCCTTTTCAGCAGTTTCCACGATCACTAAAGGTCAGTCGGAGGGAGTCTGTTCTGATTGTCCCTCCTCTATGAAGTGTGAGTATTGAATAATTTGGTATGTTAAAATCTAACAGGTCGCCCCGTTCCCCCATTTTCCAGCAGAACCTTCCAGTAGTTACAAGCAGCACCGTCGGACACCGTCGTCCTCGAGCACCATGGCCTACTCTCCACGCGATGAGGATGACAGCATGGTAAATACCCTCCAGGCATTGGGTAGCTCTGCTCTTTGCCTGCCTCCCCCTGCTGACTTGCGGTGTTTAAGCCTATGGCTCGTGTTGGGTTTCCCACATGGTATATATTGTAATCAGACGCGGACATTTCAGGTCCAGAAAGTAAAAATCCAAACCAGGATTTTGTTTCAACCAACTAGTTGAGTACAATTTGACTGCGACTCTTATGCTCAACTGGTTGGTTGAAACAAAATCCTGGTCTGGATTTTTACTTTCTGGACCTGAAATGTTCGCCACTGATTGTAATACTTACTCTAGGTTATGTTTAAAACTTCGCTCCTATTTTGCATTTTTTTTTTTTTTAGGTGTGATGCAGCTCTGCTGTGCTTAGCCGTCCCTATCTGTAGCGCGTCCCCCTTTCTGCTGATTAATCAGAACGAGCCGCTTGAGTGCACCTTCCCCTGCCTCCGGGGGAGTGGGGGGGGGGGGCTGGCTGGCCTATCGCCTGGCTCCGTGCCTCAGCTAAGCCGTGCGTTTCGGTCAGTGAGTTTCCTTCACACACAGACCGTGTTGCACTCACACAGCACAGGAAATTGTGAGGTGACATTTGTTTATAGTTGAATAGCAGGAAGCCCCCCCATCCCTAATTCTCCATGGTCTGTATAGTTAAGTTGGCAACAAAAATGACTGGAGTGAGTGAGTGCGATAAGAGACAAGGCTGAACTAGCATTTGGGGTATAGGGGTCGATCCTCTGGGACACGTATTGCATCCTGTGGGGATCCCAAAACTGAGCATTATGTTGAACGGGGAACGCGTGCGGTAAGTGTGACCGATGCCCTGACGCCATTGCCGCTGCTCGGTTTCCGTGGCAAATTCCCTAACAGCATTATCATACCATGGATGTTTTGGTGGTCTTTTGGTGGTCTGCCGTTGGCTTTTAAAATGCATTAGCTGGTCTTGTTGCATTTACATTTCAAACAGTTTAAAGGTTCGATGAATGGTTGTCTTTTCGAAATGCAGTGCAAAGAAAAGACTGTCTATTCTCGCCTCGTTCTTGCTGTAACACAGTTTTCTTGTTGTCAGTTGACTTGCTAATTGTGTTAGTTTCGACAAACGGGGAACAATTTTTTTCATTTGCTTTTCCTCCTCGGTTTGCCCTGACGGGGAATGAAATCTGCTCACAGGAGGGGTGCTAATGGAATTTTGTTTCTACAGGGGGGGGGGGTTAACTTTTTTTTATGGATAGTATTGTAAGTGGGAGGGAGTGTTGGGATTGTGAAAGCGGGCCGGGTTGGGGAG
>JAODLD010000101.1:25267670-25307960 GCA_026781065.1 Mormyrops boulengeri | reverse complement strand
TTTTTTTTTTTAGGAACAAGCTGTACAGCGGATCGGCCGATTGCACAATCATTGTAAGTGATCTTTTGATCCAGCGAAGTTTTTCTGTGGGCAGTGACTGGGCGATCCCCGGTTTCAGCCAACGCCGCCCCCTGCTGACCGGCTGTGGCCGCTGTCCTTCCCGCAGGTGTGGGACATCCAGACACTGCAGAAGGTGAACACGATTCGTGCTCATGACAACCCCGTGTGCACGCTGGTGTCCTCACACAACATGCTCTTCAGCGGCTCCCTCAAAGCCATCAAGGTGAGGGGCAGCCTGGCCTGCTCACCCGTCAGGTGACTGTGTCATTGTGAAAGGCGCTATATCAAAATAACTCGTTTAATTATCTGCTTTTTGTACTGTACACTGTGTCAGATGTTAGGAGCCTGATGCACTCAAATGCTTATGGAGTTATATTCCTTCTCATTGCTGTCATTGAATAAAAATGCAATTTATAGTTTACAGAATTCTAAATGAAGGTGTTTTACTGCTAATGAGTCACTTGGAAGACCAACTTTCTGCTTTGGCCCTTTGTCCTTCTGGCAGACCTGCTGGATTATTTGTAATCTGAGGCATATTTATGCACATGCAGTGCTGGCGCGGCCTGTCTGCTCGTGAGGGGGATTACGATGACGCAGTGCTTCCTGTCACGCGGACACTGGCCATCTTGTAACAGCTGTAGGAGCAGCTCTTGAGTTACTTAAAGTATTGACCAACCACTTCAGGGACTTTCCTCTCATATTTTTCTCCTGAACGGCATGGGGGGGAGGGTTAAGGTTCCCCTGACAGCCTGTCGTCATTCAGTAAAAATCAGCCTGTGTGACTGGTCATTTCAGTTAAGAGCAGGCCGTCTGGTTGTTTCAGTAAAGAGTAGGCCGCGTGACTGGGGAACAATTCCCATTTGCGAGACACTTAGCTGTGATGGTGTCGTGTCGCTGCAGGTGTGGGACATCATGGGCACGGAGCTCAAGCTGAAGAAGGAACTGACGGGGCTCAACCACTGGGTCCGGGCGCTGGTTGCCTCTCAGAACCACCTGTATAGTGGCTCCTACCAGACCATCAAGGTTAGACCCCGCCCCCGTCATTGCCACTACCACACAGGAAGTCAGGCTTAACAGGAACCTGCTGGCCCTGGGGTGATGAGAATGTTGTCATGTAATGAGGTTGCTCTGGTACACATTGTGCTTTGATCGCTCCCTCCGTCATACTCAAAGATGGTTTATGTGAGGTCCCGGGCTCATTGTGAAAAAGGCCTATCTGAAGGCAGCAGCTCCTTTCTTTGTCAAGTGGCACTCCTAGATGAGCCCGCGTGAGCTGAGAAACTCCCCTTGCTGTTCCCAGTCTAATTGGGTCCCTCGAGATGTGAGATGGGAACCAGGCGCTGTTGGAGAAGCAGTCAGTTTCACAGGTTTGCATCATCCTACTAGTGGAATACCCCACCCCGCCCCCCCCTTACTGGCCATACTGAGCGCCAGATGACATCAACACTGGCGTCGCCATAGAGATGGGCTTGATGTTCTCCAGCTGCTGAGTTGCACAGTTTTCACAGTTGATAAGACCTGATGGTCCCCCCCACTCCCGGGTTGCGTCTCCGCTGTGTTTCACATAAACCCCTTGTGCTGCGTAACTCCATCACGGTGTGTGGTCTTCCTCACATGAGCAGATCTCCTGCCAGGGTTGACGATTCTTTCCAGAGCCCAGCAGATACGACAAGTCTGAGCCTCCCTTTAATGTGCTGTAGTATCAGGTCCGACAGATTAAACCTTGTTCCCCGAACCCCCCCAGATCTGGGACATCCGCTCGCTGGAGTGTGTCCATGTGCTGCAGACATCCGGGGGCAGCGTCTACTCCATTGCAGTCACCAACCACCACATCGTCTGCGGCACCTATGAGAACCTCATCCACGTGAGAGCCCTGTCGGTCTCCTTGTGCCGTTAGCGGCTATGCTAACGCGGCTATTCTAACATGGCTATGCATCTCCTCTACAGGTGTGGGACATTGAGTCCAAGGAGCAGGTGCGCACCCTTACGGGCCACGTCGGCACAGTGTACGCCCTGGCGGTCATCTCCACCCCCGACCAGACCAAAGTGTTCAGTGCCTCTTACGACCGCTCCCTCCGGGTAGGCACACCCCTTCCTTGGCCTTCCCTGCTGCCCTTGGCCTTCCCTGCTGCCCGATGTTCACTGCTACATCTTATCACTGCAGGTATGGAGCATGGACAACATGATCTGCACCCAGACCCTTCTGCGGCATCAAGGCAGCGTCACAGCCCTGGCAGTCTCTAGGGGGCGCCTCTTCTCTGGAGCAGTGGACAGCACGGTGAAGGTGTGTCCTCATTCCTTCGTGTCTTTCTCTATATCATTCTGGCTCCTTTTGGACCGGCACGGGCCGATAAGAGGGTTTTATGGTTGCACTGACCTTCTTATTGTCACAGAGCTTCCTGACAGGAAACATGCTCCGGCCTGTCTGTAACATGACCGACCGAGCCTTTTCTTGGGCTGCCACGCTCCTCACCGCTCTCTCTCTCTCCTCTCTCTACCCCAGGTGTGGACCTGCTGAGGGATCAGTCCGTACCTTTCGAACGTCCACAGACAAACGGTTTTTCTGGGACAGCCTTTTACGGTTATCGTGATTATTAATTGACAAAGCCAAGTTGTTAAGGTTTTTTAAGGTCATACTATGTACTTGGTTGATTTTGAAATCCTCGGCCTATAGCCATGGCCGGGCTTCTGTTTATCCGGAAACGGTCGGGACCGTCGGATCCCAAAGGCCCCTGGTGTCGGTACCTCCTCAGCGACGGGCTGCCCCTCAGACCTGCGAAGAATGTCAGCACGGGGCCCAGCTCCCATCCATGGGGCCGCGTTCACATGCTGGCCCCAGGGGGCAGCACAACTGAGGTGTCTGCCTTACCAGATAACGCTTACGAATGGCGCTGGCCTTGCCCCCCCCCCACCCAACCTTTTCCTGGTGACGCACCCCTTCCTGAATGGATGCTGCTGCCCAAGCCAAACTCTGTCCACTCTCACCCCCCCCAACTGGCTACAGAGACAGAGGATGAGGAACAACAGCTTTATTGTATTATCTGTCAGGTTTAAATGAGGGGAAAAAGATTCATCAGCTTGTAAACATGTAAACGTGTATTAACACTCAGATATTAAGTGAAACTTGTGGTGTTTTTTTTTTCTGTCCTTTGCACATATCTTGCATTTGGCATTAACCGCGGTTCTTTGGGGGGGGGGGGGGTTCAGCTGTTATCTGTACTGAAGCGAGGTCTCCAAGAGAAACACTTGATGTGTGCAGAAGTGTGTAGTGCTACCAGAAGGATTTCAGCTGTCTGCCGTTACTTCTTTGTGCATTTACTGCACAAAGGAACTGTGGTTTTTCATTACTATTATTATTTTTTAATGAAACTTTTTATTTTTTTGCACCTGTTGCTCAGAGGCTCCCATTTCTGAAGTGTTCCTGAGGCGAGGGTGATGTGGCCCGCCCCGGCTTCCAGAATGGTCCGGCAGTCAAGGGGCCACTTTAAAATATACAGTGCTGCTGCTCATTTTACGTTTCATTTACTCCTTAAAGAGACGTGTTAAGTAACGCGTGCAGTATTCCCGCAGCCCCGGCGTGCTCTCTGATCAGTATTTTAACGGTTCTCTTCTGGCTGAAGGGGCAGGGTGCGCCAGCTGCAGAAGTGTCCGGAAGTCCACTTACACAGGTCTGTGTGGTATCCTGACACTTCATGTTGGTGCTGCCGGGTCGGGCTGCGCTCTCATCCTCGAGACATACACTATTCTGCAGTGCCAATGACAGGATTTATTTTTACTTTCGCACTTTTTACTGTGGAGGTCGCCCGGTGTCAGGTAAGATTTCTGTTTCTGCGGGCGGGTCAGTTGTTTGGGGGGGCCGCTGTGATTGTCCTGTGACATTTATGTACATTCACTTGTATACTTTGTTTATCATGACTTTACCATTAGAGCTGTATACACGCCCCCTCCCTTTATTTCATGGTGGGGATGTTTAATATTGGTGTCAGATGTTTGAAACCCCATGTTATATAAAGTGCCGTCTTTCCTTGTGCCTGTTTTTTTTCCTTCCTTTTGTTCAGTTTAATAACAGCATTCACGGTTTTTATAAACTATAACAGCGTATTCCCTGGACTGCCCCTCCCCCCAATCCCTACTCCTCCTACACCCCTCATTCGCTTTACTCTCTAGCCCCACTGCACACTCTGCCCACCTATACAAAAATCTTTATTAAAAGCCCAACTTTGAGTGACTTGTCTCAATGTAATCAGGTTCACAAGATCAACGTTTGAGCTTGTGCTTCTCTTCGCTACCGATGCGTGACGCTGCTTCAATTTTGGTGAGATTTATGTCAAGATTTGTTCACAGATCCTCATCGGTAGAGTTTGAAGATGATCCGTCAAATACCTTTTGAGTTATCAATCTAATGAGATGTGTTGGCAGCAGTTGTGAACTGTGGACCATATATATTCCCTTGCTGGGAGTAGTGTTTCTTAACATTCATTTAGTACCTTTTGTATAAATGTTAAAGGAACAAAACTGGGAGATTATTTAGTCAGCAAGGGTTAACTCATTTCACCGAAAGGAATGGATGGTGTATGATCAGTATAGTTCTACATCCATTTGGTTGGTGATCATTGAGGACACTAAACTGAAGTGTTTTTTATAACTTAAAATGGTTTTGAGCAGCTGGGATGGGTCGTTTTCGTCCTCTGAAGCTGCTGTCTGTATTCTGGTTCTGTAAGGACAGCCCTGTCCTTCAGGAGAAACCCTGCGGGAGGCAGAAGTGATTGGAGCCCTCCGATGTTTGTATATAACATTTATTTAGGACAGATGGCTGCGGCTTAGAGTCAGCAACGCTCTCATCGCCAGTCACAGCAAGTATGATACAAGTCAGAGTCAACATCAACTCAACACAATACACAGCCTGCGTGCCTGCACACCGCAATGTGCAGCAGAGAAAAATACAACTTATATCAGCCTTTTTTTTTTTTTTACACACACGACAGTTCCTTGCCCTGTTAAATATTTCAGTTTCTTTAAAATAACAAATACTTGTCTTTTTTAAGCATTCTGGGAAATCAACTGTGAGCACAATGCAATTAACATAAAAAAAATAAAGGAAAAACAATGTGTAAAAAATATAACATCATAAAGATCTGACAAAGGTTTTACATCACCAAGGAAACAGCCAACGATACACACGTGGGATCTAAGCACGAAACCACAGCTGGGGCACATGATTGCTTGTTACGCGACTCGGTGATCCCCGCAGATCCCCGTATCAGCCGGAGGAGCGATCCGCACCGGCAAAGGCGAGACTGATATCGGTTACCGCCATTCATGGGCATGCGGGCAGATAAAAGATCAAGCTCTTCCAAACACAACCACGACGTAGCAGATGAGGTAACGTAAAGTGTCTGAATAATCGGAATTTTACGGAAAAGATGATGCTGAAATTATCAGGGGAAAAGAATATGAAAAAAATATATACTTAGCAATACTTTCATTTTTAGAACATATGGAATATAAAACTGCAATTTTTATAATATGCTCTGCAATCTAAATAAATTAATGTTTTCTGCATATTATATATATATATATATATATTAAATTAGTCATATCAAATATTTTTTAGAAAAAAAAGTTACATTTTCCAAGTCTGTATTATGAAGCTTTACTGAGATTTAAAAATGAGATATGCATGTAATAAAATGCTATATGAAGTATGTCACATTATTCAGAATTCTGAATTGATTATTATCTTCTGCTGGCCTGCGATGGGAACCCAGTGCCTTAATTGTTCCCATGTGACTAGGGGAACAGCCAGACACCTTTCGATACAGTGGCACACTGGTAAAAATGGTGACAATCATATTCATTGGTGACAACGGAACTAAGATGCGAATGTCACTATCGGACCTATGACAACGACAGTGGTGACGAAGTTGACTGGGGAGAGCAGCTGAAAGTTGTCCAGCACTTTTGAAAAGTGAGTGGTAGAGGTACTTACTGATCATCACTGATGGTCACTGGTTCCAAAGTTGTGTGAAACAGCTAAACTGCTAAATGCTACAACAAGAAGGGAAGGATTATGTCAATCCCTGACTTCTAAAAATAAACTGCAGGAATACGTACTTCTAAGGGGTCTTCAACCTTGAACGAATAGAATGCATAGAACTGCAGCACAGATTAATGGTCGGCTACCCATCCAGGGCCATCAGCATCCTGCAACGAAGAACAGTGATCAGAGAGCAGAAAGAGTGGTCAGGTACTGCTCTTCACATTCTAAGGAGCTCTAGATTATCATTAGCAGTTTGCAGGAGGTTGAATGTGTCCGTGAAACATCTCAGCGAAACAAGCTGATGTGCTGAAGAACTGCTCGGTAACCGGGAGCAGAAAGATCAGAAGCTTAAGGTGAAACTATTCGTTCTTCTTTGTAAACTGGAGTTTTTGCATGCATTTGGTCAAGGCGTGCTTCTCGTTTTTGTGGTGGACGATGGTTTAACGTAAAAACATATGAACGCTTCTTTTAGTTGTGCCTTTGAGATTCTCCAGATAACAAACACTTCTCTGAAGAACCTTGATATGTTCAATGGTCAGAAAACTGAATTTTGCTCCTCACAATGTAAAAAAATCCATATTCTGAAGCATGCCTTCATAAAGTATCATCTCACCATGTCTGACAAGGTTCTCCGATTCTGTCTCCAGGCTGACTGGAGATTTGCGAAAACATCAGTACATGGTTTTTAAATTGCCCCAAGGCTAAATAATCGTGGGTACACACTCGCAGACAGTCACACGCAGTCGATCCATACCCATAATTTTGTATTGTGCTCACCTGGGTTTCCACTGAAGATCACAAAAGCGTTTGTTTTCAGTTGTGTGATGAACTTTAGCTCATTGTGCGAACGTGAAATCAATGTTAATGCTGACGGTTGAAGGGCTACCAGTTTGAAAGGTGGCCCTATTCTGGGGAAGTGATGTCAAAGATGGGTGGATGGGTTTATGATTATTCAGGACTCAGGACAAAAGCAACAGTTAAAATCACTCAGTGGAATGCCCAACTGATATATTTTGTATCACTGTTCAAACACTGTCCGAAAAACCCACAGTTTCACAAGCCTGTGCATTGTTTTGTATGATTTAGCACAAAACACGACACTCTCACAAAAATGGCGCTTAGTTTAAACCATATTATACACACACACACACAAACAAACAAACACACAAACACAATACCTATAGAGGTGGTCAGAGAAAGTCAGTTCAAGCACAGTCGGTTTTAGCCATCCAGTCTCTCAGTTCTCTCAGGAACACGTTGGAATGAAGTGTTCTAGGTTTCTTTTGTGCCGTTTCGGAAGCCGAAAAATGAAAAGAACGACAGAACAAAAACAATCATGTCTGCTGCCTGCCAGTCCCAAGTTGGCAGTGTTGACTTCAGAGCAGAAACCTTCCAACCATGGGGAAGTTCCAGAATCTTCCTCAGAAAGCCATGTCTTGTCACATCTTGGGGGTGAAGGGTAAGGTCGTTCTTGTGCTTCTTTTAGGCTGCTGTGATCACCCAATCATCCAAGGAGCCTGTCGCATGGGCAATACACACATCTCACGCACCACTGCAGCCAGACCTGGTCGGTGGCAGCAGGGAGAGAAAACATGTGCTTCTGGGATGTTCTCGTCACCCAGGCAGTAGGGACAGAAATGCAAAGGGTCAGATTTCTGACTGGTGGGGGGGAGGGGGGCAGGTGATGAATGCTGATTGGGGAGGAGTTCCTATCTTTCTCACCAACCAAGGGTTTGCCACACACACTAAAGTGACTGGAGAGTTTGAACCCATGACAGAAAAAGATCCCACCTTACTGTCCCACACAAGCCAGCTGAGTCACGTAAAATGCCACATTTCCATCCACAGAACTGAAACGTTTATGAACATATGATTCAAAGCTACACTTGTATCGTTTGGCAAAATTCAAATAAAAATAATCATATATATTTATATATATGTATATATATATATACGTATGGGAAAAATACATTAGTCAGGAAGATGGGATATATGCTCTGACTAATATATGATTCTCACCATGGATTTTTTTTTTTTTTAAATAAATCTTTTCATGCTTACAATTTACACATACAACAGCATTATCATTTTGTTCAGTATTATTAATATTATTTTACAAGAAGTTGAATATTCCAAAGATTCCGAAAAAAAACCTACAGTTGCTTTACTGCTGCAAAACTCACTTTCAGAGCGTTTGACGCTGTGCTATGTCACCCACGCCTCGAACCCAGAATTTTCTTCAGCCCAATCCTGAGGTAATTCATCTCAGCTTTAGAGATTCTCGTCAGTTGTGCAAAAACCAAAACATGGGGCGAGGCGAGTGGGGGAGAGGAATGCTATTATGAAAAAGGAAGGCAGATGGTGCAGAAAAAGTAAGACCTTGCGGGGGGGGGGGGGGTACTTAGGCAGGAACGGCATGTGCAGCTGGCTGTTGTGCCTTGGCGCCCCCGCTGGGTCTGGAGGATATACTGCAGGTTCCTCACTCCAGCATGGCATCCAGCTGGTCGGCCAGGTCATCGAACATGCTGCCGATGTCATCCAGGATGCTCACTGTGCTCTTGTCCTCGGCCACCAAGCTGTGGATGGCAGGCAGAAGGACACAAGGGTTTGTGATGGTTCACGGGCTTCACTCTGATTCTACCTTTGTTACTGATTTTCACAGTAAGGCTCTGAACTTTTACTCATCCAGATTCTGAGTCACAATCTGGAGTCACAATCTGAAAATTTTCCCGGAGCAACTGGTTTCGGATGTCTGCCCATCCTAGGGAGGCTGCTTGCGTTACACTTAGCAACCATTGCTCTCACTGTTGGCAACACTAACACATCCGTGTAAAGGTCATTGCTAATTCCACCAGCAGTGTATTCTAGAAGAATTTTTGGTGTTGTTCTGTTAAAACCCTCTCATTTAACACTCGCAACTTGTTTTTTCCAATTATTCCTCAGCGGAAATTTTAGACAATTCACATGCACAGTTGTTACCTAAGAGCATAAGAAACAGTTGCACTGGGATCATTGCGTAATATTTTTAATTTAATGTAAAGGTAATATTTAAAAATTTTCTCTATAAGGTTACATAGTATTCTAAGAAGGACATATGTCCCCTCCATCCAAGTTGTTGGGTGATAGATGGATGGACTGATATTGTATGCTTTCAGTCAAAATATGACACAACGGCGTTTTATTAAAATGTGGAGCCAGTTCAGAGGCTGCATCTCCTAGCTCTCCATCTCTAGCTCAATATGCAGGAAGACGTGCGAGATGCTCACTCTGGGCGCCTGTCCTCCTTCTTGATCTTCTCCTCCACGGCCTGCAAAGCCGCAGCCAAAGAGGCGCTGGTCTCCTCCAGCTTCTGCTGGGCTGTGTCTGCTGGGCTCACCGCATCCACCGACACGCTGCCCATGGAAGAGCGGGGAGGCTTGACGGGTGGGGGCATAGAGCCTGGGGTTGATGGCCCGGGGGTTTTGGGTGTCTGGGGGGTCTGGGGGCTTTGTACCGGTGGGCTGGAGGAGAACTGGCCAGGCGGCCCCCCGTCCGGTCTGGTTGGGGAGGGTGTCGATGGGGACGTCACCTTCATGGTTTGCAGGACATTCTGCACTTTAGCTGGCTTGGGGGCAGTGGGAGGGGGGCTGGGCTTTGGTGACACTGGAGGGGGTACCCGCTTTACCTCTGGGGGGGAAAGAAAGGAGAGGGAGACACTCATTTTAAGCAGAATTAAAAAAGACATCTGTAGTAGCAAATGTTGAACCAGAAATGCTGCCTGCCTGGGCTTGCCGGACCAGGGATGGGTGCTTTCTTGGAAGTGGGTGTTGGGGGGCTCTGCCGCCTCATCTGCTGGCCCAGGACTGGCTTGGGGGACACTGGCGGCTTGATGGGCCTGCGATGATCACCGTCAGTGCTTGACCCGAAGTCGGCGCTGTCCCTGCGCCGGCCGGGCTCATCGTCGCCCTGGAAATGGGCCTGCTCCACACAACTCATTTCGGACACAGGCCGTCTTTTGATGGTTCCGGTACCGTTCTGGTAGGGGGCGAGGAGCTGACCATCCGACACGTCTGCGGGGTCCTTGTCCTTGGTCTTGGGGCGTCGTTTGACAGTGCTGGTCTCCGTCAACTGGAACTTTACCCCATCAACGTGCTGCTTGTATCGGACCCGCCTCTTCAGTGTGGCGGTGGCATCCACGCGGGACAGCTCTTCTTGTGGCAGGGAGTAGACCCCGTCCAGCAGGCCGTCGGCCTTGCCCTGCCTGGGCCGCTGCTTGATGGTCAGACTGCCATCCTCCGCAAACGGCAGATTCTCCGCTGAGCTGCCGACGGACTCAGGCTGAGGTTCCAGCGCTAGTCTGTCTCGTGACGGTTCTGGCTCAGGCGGCCTGCGTTCCTGCCGTGCTGCAGCGGCCAGGCCCGTTAGCGGGCCGCTGATGGTCCGACGTCGGTTGACCACCTCACCGTCCAGTCCAATGGCATCACGGTGCCTCGCCGAGCCATGGAGAGGGCTGACCTGCCACAGAAACGACCACATGCTCTTTTACCAAACCACCATGTAATTATTCCGTGGTTTGAATTACATGAAGAAGATCAGGTCATATTCCAGCAGTGAACTGGCACCAACTGCAGTCACCTACATGAAATGTTTACCATCAATATTAATATTATACTACAATGGACATTAAAGAAGAAGAGCCAACCGATAAATAATTATTGTTAGCACTTTTGCACAATAAAAAGCCTCTGCATTATGTTTTGTGCTTGTGGAAACATTGCATTGATCTAATTTTATAGCTAATTTTACAGCCTACTTGTAGCTTGAATTTATTCATTATTATTTGTTTTAATTTTCATAATCTCTTAACTTCTTCACAGGACAGACAGCCAATCAGTGAACGGAGATATTTCTGATGACTCACAGGGCCCTGACAGTACAGTTAATGGGTATTCCCGAAAGTAGGCCAATCCGACAGATTAAGAAACGTGCCAATTTTGTCCCCAAACAAGGTGTCCTGGTGACCAGGTGACAGACAGCTGGTGTACATAGTTACCTGCAGATAGTGATGTCCAGCAAGAGATTTCAGCCCCTTGGCACCACCTCCGATGGAGGACATTTCCAGCATGGCGGCTATACTCTTCACGCTGCCAGCGCTAACTGTGTCTACCGTGCCCCCGAAGTCGCTGGCCCTCCGACGCTCATGATAGGTCACATCCAGAAGGTCCCCTCCCACCTGCTCCTTGGATTCATCTCCTAGATTGGTGCCTGAAATGGAGGAGCTGGAACGCCTGGGTGGGGGCGGGGGGGGGCCCTTCTTCTTGGGCCTGAGTGCAAACGACTGGCTGCGGTTGACATTCCTGTCGGACTGGCCTCTGACGGAGTTGCTCCGGCCCACCCGCGCTTGCATTGTCGCGTACCTCGCCTCGGGCACCATCAGCTCATCGCGGTCTTGCTCGCTACTGGAGGTGCTGTATCGGCTTAGGCTGTGGGCACGCTTCTTGGGAAGGCCTTGCTCCACCTCAATGTCCTCAGCCTCCGGCGGCAAGCACAGCAGGGGCACCGAGACCGGGGGGCTGCTTGGCTGACCCTCTGCCCCCTCCCCAGAGGGTGGCATTACATAGGCATACCCCCGATGTGTTGGGGATTGTGGTAGAGATCGGGGAGACATGGGCAGGTCTGACTGAGCCAGTAGCTGTTGTTGGGGTTTCGTCTTGGCAGTAACCTGTGGAGGCACCATGGTCTGTGGGGAGGAGGGCTTGGGCTTGGTGGGGGTCTGTGGAGGAGTGTAGGATGGTCCCTGGGGAAATGACTGCCGGGCTTTCCCCACAGTGGGTGGAACAGCAGACCTTTGTGGCCCTTGGCTGACCTGCCGCATGGTCCGCGCCTCCTTCCTTGGAGCCCCGCCTCCCTCCTCGGAGTCCCGCCTCCCTAGGCTGTTCTCGTGCATACTCCGAGCGCGTGCCGGCATCTGGCTGTTGACCTGCTTGACTTCGGCTCCCTCCAGTGCCTCTCCTGGGCGGCTCCTGGCACCTTGCAGCTCGCCGCCTGCTTCGCTATCCTGGTAAGCACTCATCTTGGGCGACATGTTCTCTGTATCACGGGGCTGGTTCTCCGCAGCTCTAGTCTCCAGGGGCTGTGGCATCTTCTTTCGCAGTGTGCCGCGGCCCTCGGCTGCCTTCTGGATCTCGATCAGCTTCTTCACAGCCAGCATCAGCTTCTTCTGGTGGCCTAGACGGTGTACAGAGACAGGTGAGAAAACCGCGCAAGGACACATGCTGGAGCTACATACGCCTACATCACAGTCTTTACCACAAAGTTCCAGTCAATACCAGGTATCATGTAACTTCAGGAGAAGCCAATGAAATCATTTAACCATCTTACCTAGCTTGGTAATGCCAATTTCCTGTAGATCCTCCCACGTAATATCAGTAATAAAGTCAATGTTTTCATAGCCATTGTGGACCAGAACCTGGTAATATTGGCTTAGTCCAATCATAGACAGCCACTCTGCCAGGTTTGCCTGAAAACAGTTGAAGGAGCAGAGCATTACACCACGGCAACCGACCCAATGTCCGTAAAACCGATACTGGTCTTCCACCCCGACCTCCAACAAAATCATGCATAATATAACTACATTTTCACTACTTAATGCTTGATCGTGTTGCTTCTGCTGTCCAATGCACTGTAATTTAACAATTAGTAGCTTAGCTGATAAGCTTATCCAAAGTAACCTTTCTCTGCCTGATTCCATTGATGGATATTTCAGATGCACAAATTGGTTTAAGGACCTCAAAGACACAGGAGCCACCCCTACTGGGACCTGACCTAAAAGTCCAAATTCTCCATCAGTAAGCTACTCACCGCAATGCCTTCATAATGACCTCGTAATGAATAGATGCTTTTAGAGATACACTCTGCACGTGATAACTGTGTAGTTTACAGTGATCGCTCTCCAGTTTACGAGGGACATAATAGAACAGTGTGACTTTGTTTGTATTTCTGTTTGTTTTTTATTTTTCCTTATAATATTAACTCATTTTTATGCTGTCTTATCTCGACAGTTTGCAAGATCGAGAGTTAAAAAAAAGATCCATGTATGCTATTCAGTAATACCTCCTAAATTTTTTTAATTCTTCTCAGTTTTAGTGGTGTGTAGCTCATTCGGTTAGGATGATGAGCGTGTGACTGGAAGGTCACCAGTTGAAATCCTGCCATTGGCAGAGTGATTTCATCATTAGGCTCTTGAGCGAGGCCCTTAACCCCATGTTGCTGCAGAGACTGTCCGACTCTGCTTTCTCAAATATCCAAAAAAAGTGTCTGATAAATAAATTAAACATCAATTGAACCTCATGACCAAAGAGATACACTAGCATGAGGCACATTAGCATGTATTGCAGGCCGGTAAATGGAATCTATCCTTCACTCACGGGCTTTTGATCCGGAAGCCAGTCGGTAACGCTCAGCTTGCTAATCTCAGAGGCGATCTTCTTCCGGTGACCGGGCTTGGTCACGCCGATCGCCGTCAGGTCCTAGAAGACAAACACAACCCCAGGTCCTCGTCAGCTGCACGCCCACCCAACCTGGGTGACGCCCTTATGGGACATGCTACAGCTGTGAAGCTCAAACTCCGCAGCTCTCACTGCCTGGAAGAACAACCACTGCGGCACTGCATCAGCTGGTAAGCGTGACAAAATAAGACAATGAAAAATATGAAAATAATATTTGCGGTGAGCAGTTAGGCAGGGAAATGGAAAACTGTAGAAAAGCTTGGAATAGTGTGGATATGTTGCCTCAAAACACATGGTAAACAGGCCATCATGTGGACATCTCTGCGTCAAAACCTTCTTACACAAATGACTCACATGCCTCTTTTCACCAGGGGTTCACTCTCAGTTCTGTCCTTCACAAAAAAAAGGCTGAACCACAGATACAAAGATCATAAAAAATGGACTCAGAGGTAAAACTCAAGAGATATTTTTGACGTTACTGCAACTGTCCCTTCGCAAAACCCCTTAAATGGTAAAAAGGTTAAAATTATCTCTGGGAATCGGATTAGAAGCTTGCATAAGACCACTTGCGCTAACATTTATTTATAAATTGAAAATGAAGGCCATGCCATCAGCTGAACTGGAACTCATGTCAGCTTTTATGAAATGTTGCTTTTTCCACACATACCAGATAAACAGATTTTGCGTCAACTTTTGACCCTCATGGCTTCCCTCATGGTTTTGACTGTTTTGTCGGACCGGTGCTCTGAGATGCAATCGAAAGGTAAAACACCTCCGGCTATTTCACTGTCCATCCTCCATTACTTGACGATCCGTGAGCTGCATGTCACACACTCAGACTTGCTCTGACTGAAACTGCCTGAGGTCACATCAAACCCACCACAGAAAGCTAAGCAGACCTTGCGACACGCTCCTGCTCGCCTGGGGCAAATGCTAGGTTGCGACTTAACTTTACAGAAGCGCCTTTTTCAGACCATGGTCATTTTATTACATTTTTAAAGCTTATGAAACCTTAATGTAATTTTAAAATTTTATTAATTATTTTATTTTCTCAAAGAACAAATAAAGGTCAGGGTGATTTAGAGCCTTTTCTGGACAGCACAGGGCATACGGCAGGGCGCACTTTGCTAAGGAGGTGTGTGTTTTAGCAAATCATGCTTCACTGACGGGTTTTATCAAATATAGTTTCATCAGTCCTAACAGCTGGATATTTTTGATTAAGCTAATCAGGTTAAATACATTGGTAAATTGCTCATGAGGAGGCTACTACCTGTTAACCAAGTTAACATCCTTCACCACTGAACCCACTACTGCCTCACAAGAAGAAGCAGTGAAGCAGTGAAACCTGGATGCCGTAGAGTAAACAGACCAGGTTAACGCTCTTTTCAGAGTAAACAGAGTGTAGTTTTATGATAAATTACAATGTTATGTAGTGACACAACGAAAAAATGAGAAATCATTCATTTGAAGTTTACGTTTGACTTTTATTCTGTTGGTCTTTTGTTCTCATTCACGTCGGCTGAGATCGCAGGCCTCGATGAGGCAATATAAGGCCCATCCCTCTGTAATGGGGGATTTCCACCGGAGCGCTAGTAGTGACAGGTGTGCAGTGATGCAAGGCTCCCCTCAGACTAAACGGGATCGTTAGCCAGGTGATCCGCACGGAAGCAACAGACATGATGAAAAGCGGCCATTAGCGTCGATCAGAGAAAAACGCTGGAAGCCAGTGTCGATTTCGTAAGTCCCATGTGAGAAGAAAAAGGTCAACAGATCCACCCTGTCTGCAATCACAAAGGGCTTCAGAATTCTGTGGTGTCGATACCGCCTACGTTAATTTAAATCCCAGCCTGTCGCATACCTTTGCGTCAACTGCGGGTAGGAAAACATTGGGTTGGACTTTGGGTGACGGGAACTAAGGGTTAGCCTCCCTGTCACGTCACAGTAAATTAAAGTGTTTGGAAGCTGTCAGAACAATGCAAAAATAAACCTCTGGGAAGCAATGTCCCACTTAATTAACATATGACCATGTACAGCCTGTTATATTTTTATCCTGTGGAAAAAACCCGCTTAAATAATGTATGCTGGCCCCCATGTTGAGCCTAATTCCCAAAGTATTTCTCAAAGCAATTATGGCGCACACAAAGGAATGGGTAGTTGGCTCGTATCTGCTTTGCCATTTTTCAGAATCATCCCATAACAGTAAATTATAGATTAGTTGCTTGGTTAGCATAACAGCTACTACACACAAACAGACTTCAACAGGTTGGCAAATGTGACAGAGAGCGCAGAACGGGGCTGACTGGCTTGTGGCAGGAAACTACTTACAAGGGCAGCCTACAGATTACCTCACAAGGTAGCGAGCTAATTAAGTCTGAATTTTACTTTAGCAGTGATTTGCAGCTGATTCACAAGACAAGGCAAGGTGTAAAATCAGAGGAAATACACAGTAAAGCTAATGACAGTCTATGGTGAGAAACACGTTATTATTACACATGAAATAGTGAAACTGTATCTCCAAAAAGCCACTTACCTGTGAGGAACTGATACTTTAAATCACATAAAACTGAAGCATGACTTTGCAAAATTTAAGCTTACATCTCCGGGGCAGTGATTTATAATAATACAGGCCAGCTATGCACTCTGCCCCCCCCCCCCCCCGCCCCATAAGCTTGATGCCCCTGACCCCCCGCAGGTAAGCCTCAGGCCCAGCCAGCTTTCCAAAGCTGGAGCCGGGCCTGATGTTTATTCAGTCCAGTTTGCTCATTGCTTATAAAATATGACTTTGCAAATACACGGACGTGCAAATCAGCTTTGAATATCCTATACGCCATGTATCAGCCTCCAGACCGTCCAGCTTTTGCTGGTAGTGAGATAGAGCCTCTCTCAGGGGACTGCGCAAAGTCATCGGGCCGAGCGAGGCGGCCCGCCACACCATATGCTGTGGGGATGGCAGCACTGTTGATTACACAGAGGATCTGGCCGAGAATGATAATGACTAATGGGAAAGAAACACGGACAGGCTACAACACAGGTTCCCCCACATTGGGAGCCATTAAGGGGAACACGTGTCAGCGGGAGGGGAGCATGACATCAGCAGTGTCGCGATCTGATTGGACAGGAACACGTAGCAAGAGAGTGTCCAGCATGCAAGATATTCAGGTGTTCCGACTTCTGCTCAGGACCGGCATGACAGCACCGCGCCACGCCGCGCTACAAACTCACACACACAGACGCTACACAGAGAAGCCACAGAGTTGATGGGAAGGAGACGGCGGCCGCGGGCTGTGAGATGGCGAGGCCTGTGGCCGAGAGCGGGGACACACAGCAAACCGGCACGTCTCCCGCCAAGCCGGTGCCTCAATTTCTTTCTTCCGAGAGAAAAAAGAAACTTGCGTGTGCGACCGGGTGATTTGGCAGCCATGGTCTGGTGACACGGAGGTTGGGGTTGAGAGCGAGGCCCTTGGAACGCGGTGGAGGGCAGGTTCTGGGCACTGCGGCTCCGGCACCGGGCTCACTCTAGTCGGCGGGGTGACCCGGAAGCTGCACTAAGACCCCCTCCGGCCATGCTGACCTCTTTCAAGCCCCCCCAGGTGGTTTTCTGAGATGGGGGGGCTCAACTGACCGAGCGCTACGGACAGTTGGGGATTGAAACGGGGTCATCGAAGAGGACTTGTGAGGCTCTTTCGAATGGGGTGTGAGGGAATGGTTTAAGGGAGATCGTTTCGGGGTCATCACGGGGTCAGGGGGGCGTGCCTTACCTCAGGGGTCATTCTGCTAATGGTGGATATTTCATATCCAGCGTCGATGAAGTTTGGAGAGTAGACTTGCAGCTGAAACTCACTCAGCCATTGGACTACAGCTTCTGAGCTCTAGAAAAAGAAATATAGGCGGCATTCTGTCACTGTCCGCATCCCACAGCTCGGAAATCTCCCGGCTTCAAGCGAGGGGGCTCCTTTCCGGACTCGGTGGCCTGTGACCTGCACTGGGAGCCTGGATCCCGAGGTCTTCCACCATCTTGAGACAATATCAGCTGGTTTATTCCGGAGAACTTTCATTAAGGAAATGTAAAAGGTTTATTTTGGTTTTCTTCTACTGGAATGTGACAGAGAAAAACACTCTCTGGTAACAGTGAAAAAAATCGATCTGCTTTCTGAAACTCTGGGCAGTTGGTCCAGTTTGTTCGAGACCGAACAGATTAACCTAAAAGCAAAAGTTTAACCGAAGGCTGCCGATCCTACGAAAGAGCAGTGGGGGCTTAATTCTACATTAGAGGAGAGGAGAGTCCTAAAAAAAGGCTGTGGTGAAGATTATATTTGGATGAAGAGTAAGCTGCTGAGGACCAGGAGTGACACATCAGATGGATGTAATTCAACAGTCAAAGGAGGCCTATTATGGTTCAGCACGGCGTCAGTAAAGCTGTTCCAGGAAAAACAGAGATTTTAGAAAGACAGAAAGGCAGAGAAACAGCACTGAATAAAATTACCACGGTGATAAATATCTGAAGAGCAAATCTGATCCTTGGAATTCTGCTGAGAGAGACATGCTCCTGACCTACCGATGTGTCCCACAACAAATTTATGACAAGCAGCGCTCGATGACCTCAGCGGCATCATCTTTCGGAGGAAGGCATCCACAAAAAGCCATACCCAATAAGATTAGTTTTTAGTAGCGACACGGTGTTCCTTAAAACAGCACTCCTGAGTGTTAACATTGCCACCGATTACTGAGTGGGGCGTGAAGCACGATCACACAGCAAGCCAAGGAAGTCCCCACCTCATGACGCCATCAAACAGCACCTTCAAGGCAAGACTCGGCAGGTATTAGGTGCAGGTTAAAAAAGCGAACAAATAAAGCAAATGAGAATGGTCCGGTATGGTTAAATTATAAAAGCGGTGTGTAAATAAATAAATGGGATGTGTCATTTCAATGTGACTTCCTCGCAGCCAGGGGGAGCCCTGCGTGGAAGCCAGTACTCCAAAGGAAGCCTCCATACGCTCGGTAACCACAGCGTTCCTTCCTGGCCCCTTAAGCCAAAGATCTCGGCCAATGGAGCTGCGGTGTACGGACGACATCCGGCTGCAGAGAAACATCACCCTGGGGTGAGAGCCTGTGGGTACAGTGGCATGATCGAAGGACTCTTACCTTGGCATCCAGAGGTATCTCCCCCTTCCTCTGAGGTGGCGGCTCTGCATATGACGTCTCGTGGTAGGGGCAGCTGGAAGACCTCTGGGGACGTACGGACGGGCCTGGGAGATGGAGAGAGGGAGAGGAGAGAGGGGTAGAGAAACGAAGAGAGAGAAGGAGAGAAAGCAGGATGGACAGGGGAAAAGAGAGGGAATAACAGAAAGAGAAAGGGGGAGTGAGAGATGTCTGCATGCTGCGTATAGAGGATGGCGGACTGTCTGAGGAACACCTCTGCAAGTGCCTTTTGAAAGCAATCCAGCTGGCAAATGGCAAAGAGAACCAAAGGCCTCATTTTCGTAGCATCATTCATCCAGCAGCTTCTCACTGAGCACCTGAGCACCAACTTAAAGAGGGCTAGCATGAGAATACAGGCTGCGGAGATGTCTGTCCTCAGCTAAGTGCTGCTTCTGATCGTAGGGTGAAGTAAGGAGAGGCAAGCTGGCAGTGTTGTACAGTATATATGGGGGGCAGGGTTGAAAGTAACACCGAGGTGTCATACTGGGACCTGGTGGGGGTCCCATTTAGATAATTTACAATAATCAGCATCTTTCATCAGTGACATTTTAATAGCGCAGCAATTTTGGAGAATGTAAAACCATAATTATTGTGGTGAAAGTTTCCCAAGCTGGATTTCTGTTGACATGGGGGCTGTATATGGATGTTTGAGAGATTTCTGCTTTCACATAAAACTGTATGACGTCGGCATCTGTTCATATTAATCGACATGCGCGTGTTAACACAAGTCTATTAAGAAACATAGTTTTGCGTTTAACGTCAGGTGACATGGGTAATGTTTACCAGCTGCCCAACATACCTGATGGCTGATCCATAGACTTGGACTGCTCCAGAAGGTGTTCCTTGGCCTTCGCTGACTGAGACAGCACTGTGGCTAAGAGCTGCGACACAAACAAAAGACAATGTGGGCATCAGAGCTATCAAACTTGAAGGCCCACTAGCCAATGAGCAGCAAGAGAAGCCTACTGATGCCTCTACATGCCGCTTGTGAGGCTGCGGCCAATCGCCATTCGGATAGTCACTTCCTGGTGGCCTGCTATTGGTCATCACCAGGTGATCCGCCCAGTGTGGGGTCTGGAAGCCTTGTCTGCCCCATCTCAGTCAGCAGCTCCCGAAGTCTCACCTTGACGCCCTCTGCCTGCGCGTGCAGGGCATGTACGCTGCTGCCCGCGCTCTGCCCGCTCCCAGAGGAGCGCACACTGCCCGCACTGCCCACGCTGCCCACGCTACCCGCACTGCCGCGCTCTGCACCTGTAGCGCAGAGAACACACACAGGTCAGTCCCCCCCCTGTAAGGCGCTGGCAGACACACACACACGGCCCACACACACATGGCTCTCATAGGTAAGCCGCCCGTTTCAGCCACTGAGGTGGGTGTCCATGGCGATGGGACATGTCAGCCCAGGGGACCAATGACTGGCCAGCTGTTTACCTGCGTAAGGCTTCCGGAGCACCCAGATCTCCTCGCTGGCACCAGCACTTGGCGTGGGAGAGCCATGCGGGCTGGACTCTGACCCTCTGGAACCTTCAACACAGAAAGTGGCATGAGCTGCATGGGGGGGAGGGAGCTAAAATGCCAAGTCCAATTACCCCTACCCAGCCCCCACCACTCCCCATGGGGGTAGGTGGATAGAATTCTCTGAAGCAAACTATACGCACTAATCGATGCCTGTACAGCTGTACCTACAATGAAAACAAGCGTCTGTAAGACGAATACACATGTGATAAAATGGCATGCTTTAATATCTAAGCATTTATAAGCTGTAGTGCATTTGAATATTACTTCTGAGGTTTCAAGGACCTTATAACCACAACTGTGAGTTTAGAGGGTTATAAATGGCATAAAATCTTGGCAAGATTATAAAAGTAGGCCGTGAAATATGCCACCGTTAAGTAAAATGTGGATTATTACAGACAGCCTCGCCTTAATCCTGTGGCAGTAGTGTTCCTCTATCTCTCCCTGAGAGAAACAGCTATTTGCAAGTTGATTTGTGTTTTTAATAATGTAATAACATTCTTATTATCTAATAATTTATATTTTTATAATGTGCAGGAATTTCATCTTCCAAGTTACTGTCTGGTAACTGAGACAGAGGGAGGGCTTAGTTGTTTAACCCCAGCCTCGTGGACACCACCCAGGCACTCCAGCTGATGGACAGGACTCCTGTCCGGATGACTGTCAGGATTCCATTTAATCCCGACCAAAGTGTGGGAGGGAGTCTCGGTGAGGACCACCAGGTCCGGGCCGGTTGCCTTGTGTTAAAATGTTTTTTGACACTGCTGTACTGAACCCAGGACTGTCAATAAGATGTTCGGAGAAAGTCAGAGAGAGCTCCACATTGGCTCATGCCTGGAGAAATCTCTACAGGAAACCAGTGTGCTCAGGCAGATGGAAGCCACATACATCCAGTCATAAATGTCTGCCTCACCCCCATTAACCGCAATCAAAACTCAAGTATGGCTCTTTACAGAGTGATAATTATTTGTGACTGACTGCATCTGTGCTAATCAGCAACACCGATACTTATACTTTACATCCGACACTTTAATCCACATCAGCTAGCTGGATAGCACACAGCAGGAGGTCAGGGATCGATGCTCATGTCTGCAAGGTTGTGGGTTTGAATCCCATAGCCTATAGCGGAATCACATCATTGTTTGTCGCCTGAGCCAGGCCTGTGACCCCAACTGCTCCTGGGAAGCTGGATACAGGACCCTGCTCTGTGGCCCCCAAACTTCCTCTCATCTACATGCCCTCGGGAACTAGACTGGCCTGCCTGCAATACAGGCCTGTCACCCATTGAAAACATTTGCCACATCATGAAAGGAAAAATGAGAGAAATGTATTTGTCATAAAATACGACACATGTTTGTTATAAAAAAATTTCTCAGCTTCAACATTTGATATGTTGTCTTTGTTCTATTTTCAATTAAATATGGGTTTGTATGATTTGTAAATCATTGCATTCTGTTTCTATTTACATTTTGCACAGCATCCCAACTTTTCTGGGGTTGTATATATGGGATCCGTGGATATAATGTACCGCTATTATAATCAGGTAAGTGATTTGAAGGCATCTTTCTCTAGGGCTTAACAGCAGCATAACCCCACTTAGCCTCTCAGCCCCCTGGATCCCATGTGACCAGACTTTCACAGCTATTAAGTTAGTGGTCTTCAGCACGTCAATGCACAAGGCACAGCAAAAGCTTGTTCCCCTGGTCTCTGTGAAGTTCTGACATGACCTAAGGTCAGCCAGCCGATCTCACGTGTCGCATGTTAACAGGACCTGACAGTATGTAGTATCAGATCACAACATCATTCTAAATGGCCAAACACGAGTGTTGCTGGGTGTGAGTGACGATATAATGATTGGGGGGGGGGGGAGGTTGAGGGAGCACCAGGGCACAGAATGAGCATGACGGACAGGGATAACGGGAGCTGGTTATGCCAGTCAACCCAGTGCTCAGAGACCCCCTGACGGTCCACATTTTTGCTCCCTTCCATCTCCCAAACATAGGCTGTCTGGGACTGATTTGTGAAACACTGTGATAGAATATTCATAGCATTCATTCAACCCAACGGTGTCTGGTTAAGGCAGTGTTAATTCGGTTAGGGGTGAGGCTAAATTTGACAGATATTTCCCAGCCGTGGGCTCCCACAAAGCACTATTCAGCAGCGGCCCAGTCAGCCAGCATCCCCAGGTTCGATGCAGGAATGACAAATTACTGTTCACGTATCCATGAGTGTTTGGACACGTGGGACCACCATAAATATTCCATGGGGTGACCAGAGACTCGGGAAGAATGTGACCTAGTTTCCCGGAGTGCACCGTGTGCAGAGCGACATGTGAAGTGAGTGTTTCTGGAACGTGGCCAGCTTGTTTGTTGTTCGCATGGCCGAAATTGCCACTCGTGGCAGGGCAGGGATACAAATGATTCACTAAACAAAAAAATGAAGGAAACAGCCCAAAAATAAAATAAGCATCACAATAAGAATCATAATAAAAATAATAATAACAAAACAATCATGCCTAGCATGATGAAGATCGTCAACGATAGGCCACATATACATCAGTGGTTCCAGAAGATCATAATGGAGCTAAAAGATTTGCTATGTGACGTCGTAGCCGTCGTTACATCATAGCGTGACACTTTACTCACGTGTTTGGGGTTGATGTGGGTGTAAAACAAACCTACTGCACTGCAAGCCGTGTCAAAGAATAGCACATACAATTACGTAAAATACATAGTGCTTAATAATGATAATAAACAATTAAGTTACTGGCAAATATATTTACTATACTGTACTTTTTATTGGTATTTTAGGCTATACCATATAGCCTAGGTGTGTAGTAGGCTATACCATCTAGGTTTGTGTAAGTACACTCTACGATGTTCATACAATGACGAAATCGCCTAATGAACGTATCCCTGTCATTAAGCGACACATGACTGCAAAAATAATGATGATGATGATGATGATGAAGGCAGAATGAGGCTGTGTACCTCGTCCACACCGCATCCCTCCCGGAGCGCTCCGGGACCTGCTATAGCCAAAGGAAGTGAACAGTGGCTGATGGGAATGGGACAGCTGGAGGGGAGGGGGTGGCGTGACATGGGATTGAGGGGATGCGTCCCCGTCTGGCCCCCCCGTGGCACTGCAGGGGGTAGGGGGGCCACAGGGCACAACACACAGCTGTATCGTTTCATACTGCTGGGGACAAACGAAGGTGCAGCCTGAACCTACACATGATAACGAGAAAAGAAATATAGGTAAGAAATGGAAAGGGGGTCAACAACGTAAATAAAACGAACACATAAATAAACCAACAGGATTAAATAATAAAACAATAATCTGAAACCAACTGCTTTGTGCTGCCTGAGGTACAGCCCCCCACCCACGACCATGACCAAGAAAAATGGATGGATGGATGGATGGATGGATGGATGGGTGGAAAAGTGCAGCCATTAAATACTGCTTAGGAAAAGGTTAAACAGTGACGAACCAGCAGAAATGGGGCAGATAGGAGGCACGTGTGTAAGGTAAGCAGGATTATTCAGTCCTTTGTGAGGCATGCTGACACTGAGCGCAGGAGTGCTGAGTAATGACCGGCACAGGAGATGACGGATTAATGACAAAGAGGACTCCAAGAAAAGGGCCGGGACCTAATACAGCCCACGCCTGGCCCCCACACCAGTGAGCAGCTCTCCTTCCCGGTCATGACATTTCACGGGTATTTTATTCTTTAACGTGGATAAACTTCATGACAAGCCTCTGATGATTATACCTACATTAACAGAAAAATCAGAAGGCGATATGAGTTTCTGTGTCAAAGGAACATCTGATGCTTTCTCTCTAACGAGAGGCAAAATCACGCTTTGTAGGCATGCGAGAGGCGTTGGACCCTTAAGCGCACAACGGGATTCGGCCGTGACTGTGTTTGTGCCAAAGACAGTTTCCCTGAGCTTCACATTCGCTTTCAGGTTTCCAGTATCTGGATGCATTGTGGCACAAACATCATCGTCACTTTCCCTGGCAAGCCCTACAGAGGGGGTGAGGCAGTGAGGTTCTGGATTCTGGGCGCCGCGGTTGTTTTCTCTCTCTCCCCCCGAGCCATGCAAGGCATATTCAGAAGCCGGCATGCCGGCTCGCTGCCTGTCGCCGCATTTCCTTCTGACGTACCACCAGTGCGATCCCCGAGGCGTCCCGCTGGCCACTTTAATTAGAACAACCCAACTCAGGACACGCAACCCTGTCGCGCGGAGATCCATACGACCTGTGCCAATCGTCACAGACATCCTGACACCAGCATTTCCAGGGGTCACCGTGAGAAACAGGACCCCGAGGCATCTCTCAGCCAGAGGAGGCTCCACATCTCAGCCTGGGTGGGAAACCGTCAATGCCGTTAGCAAACAAACGTATCAGGCAGCCTCGCTGAGTGCCCATCCACAGCCACACTGCGTATCCTCAGTGAAAACGCGGATGCTTTAATCACCTGCATTACAGAGAGCTTTACAGACCAAAGCTAAAGGCAGATCTCCCAAAGCACATGTTTCTGATAAAGAGGAAATACAGCCACAAAATAATCAAAGTGCGGCTAAATTTACAAACGCGGCACTGCTTTGTTCACAGCGAGAGAGAGAGAATCCCTGCTTTGGCACCTCGTGATAAGTGTGATGTTCGCTAACAGACAGACGCCTCTACAATGCTACCTGGCCAGCAGAGGGCCGCATGGCTGCAAGGGCCAGGACAATGGGCCCCTTCTCATGGCGAGGCCCTGCCGAATCAGTGTGAACCACGCTGGCAATGAGTGCAAAAGTAGCTCTGAAGCCCTCGGCCCAGTAGCACCCACGAGTGCCAGTGGCTCCCGTGCCCAGCTAAATTGTTCTGTTCATCTTGTGCTTTGACTGGTTTGTTTCCTTGATTGAAAGACTCATCCAGCTGTTCCACATTAACATCAGTGACATGTGCACAGTAAGAACTCAGTGCTTAAGTGAAATTCGGGTCTTTTTAATTGAAATGGTTGAAATGGTAGTTTAGAAACCCGGTCATAGCTCATAGTGTCCCCCTGACGTAGACTAGGTGGTCTCCCTAGGTGGGGGAGACCCTGAGGATCTCGCAAGCGGTTCTTGGGAGACACATGACAGAACTGATGTCTGGCTTTAAAAAGAGGGAATCCAGACTGGTGATCAAAGCTTCACCTGCTGTCATGTAGGGCGCCATCCTGTCAGCCTGATTGCCTCTTAGTGTTAATCTACATTAACTGTGACCCTCACACGCCCACAATGCAGAAACCTCAGGGGTCCTTATTAGAAACCCTACGGCATCACCTTCATCCACTAGGTGGCGCTCAGCTGCTCCTTCCCGAAAGTTCCCTGTGAGTGAGGCACATGTGAGTATGTCTCATGTCCAGCGTCTCACCGCTGGAATCCCTTTGTGGGTGCCACCTCTCCAGTGCTAGTCCATTTGTTCACTGCTGGCTAAGGACTGCCTACTCACCCACCCAAAGTCATGTAATATACACACCTGTCCTCTTGCTGATCACCTCCACCATGTTGGACGGGAAGTAGCCGACTCGGTCGTTTCCTGTGCGGTTGTCATGGATACAGCCCTTCCACCGGCCATCAGGGTGCTGCTCCAGAACCTTAAGAAGCATAAAATTCATGCACATATTAATAAGCACATTTACATTCATCTAAAACATTTAAATGTCATCTTTAATTTTAAAGGGCACTAAACCACACCATAAGCATCAAGGTAACTAAAACACAAGAAAAAGGGTAAGGTACTTCCAAAGAACTCTACTTCCAAAATTACTAGGTTATCTTTGGATGTGGGGTGCTACCCTGTTGCTTGATGTATGCCGGTGTATCATTCAGAACCACCAGCAGAGGGCAGAGTTGCTCAGGTAGCACAGTGCCCTGAGCTTTACATACAAACCTAAGTGTATTGCAAATAATGATCATAGTCATATACCCTACATCTCATAGCAAACTCCCTCCTAAGCAGCCATATCTCAGGTAGGTTCTCAGGAATATTCAGCTATCAGACACATTAACTATAATAATAGCTAATAAAAACATGACAAGCTCCTTATCATGAAACAAAAGTGAATGTAAGATAGCTAACAACATAGTCACATAACAAGCAAATAAACTCCCACATAAAGACGGATTATATGGCGGGCCAGCTGTGAAGGCGGCGTGCTGGGTGTAATGTTGCGCGGGGGCTCACCGTGATGACGTCACCCGCCTTGATGTTCAGGCTCGTCAGGTCGTAATTGTTGCAGTAATCCTTGAGTGCCCTGACCTGCAGGGCTGCAGAGGCATCTGCAGAACAGGGCAGGTCACGCACAGGGGTACGGGAGGCCAAGCGATCTTTCTCACTCCATATCTCCCTCACTCCATCTCTATAACTCACCTCGCAGCATCTGCTTGATCTCCCTGCTGGCTTGTGTGGTGGTGAACTGGTTGACAATGTCCAGAGCAGTCTGGCTGTAGGTGTTCCTCACTCCCGCATTGATTCCACTCTGAGGGAGTGGAAGACAGGACATCTGGGGAGCGCCTTAACCCTGGGAATCCTTCCCGAGCTCCTCTGGCCACCTACTGCTCACGCCCTTCATCCACATTTCCCATGAGGTCTCGCCCACATCCCACCCACATGCCCCACACTCTACCCACATGCCCCACATTCTACCCACATGCCCCACACTCCACATATTTCACATCCTGCCCACATCCTACCCACATACCTCACACCCGCCTACACCCTGCCAATACCTCGCCCATATGCCCCCACATTCCCATCCAAATCCCACCCACATGCTTCACACCCTGTCCACATCCCACCAACACCTCACCTACGTTTCACATCCTGTCCACATCCCACCAACACCTCACCTACGTTTCACATCCTGTCCACATCCCACCCACATCCCACCAACACCTCGCCTACATGCTTCACATCCTGTCCACATCCCACCCACATCCCACCAACACCTCGCCTACATGATTCACATCCTGTCCACATCCCATCCACGCAGAGACTCACATCCAGCAGCAACCGCACCACCTCGGTCTTGCCGCACAGCGCCGCCTCGTGGAGAGCCGTGCCTGCCTTTGTCTGCCGGTTGATGTCGATGCCGCCCTGGATCAGCAGTCTGGAGCCAGAGAAAATAGCCTTTTTAAATGAAGCGATTCCCTTTAAGGGTAGGACGCCACAGGCCTGCATGCTCTCTGCCCTCTCTGTCTTTAATAAATGTATCTGATTTGTTAGTTCACTGATCCCCAGCACAGGAAGAAGCACTGACTCCAATTCCACCCCCCTTTATTAAGCTCCTATATAGCTGGTGTCATTGCACTGCCTGTAGAAATTATGCATCATATTACACCCATTTTGTGTAAAATGAAGGTAGCAGAGACACAAGACATAGCCTTTCCCGGGGATAAGCAGTAGTTGCAGCTTGAAAGCCTGACCGTTAGCAGTTTGACACTTCTGCTTATTTCGCGATAGCTGAAAGATCACAAAAGGTCACTAAACTCATCCTTTCCAATATCTTATTGTTCCTGTCCACGTGTCCATGGTGCCTCTCTATTCCTGCCCATCTTGAGCTCTTTTCACGATTTCAGTGCAACACCCTGTATCACCGCTCGTTTGCGAGGTGCAGCCCCCACAGCGAATGTGTCCGCCTGCACACCAAGCAATCATTGAGAAGCTGCACATCTCGCTGCATTCAGATTCCACCCCACTCAGCACTGCCACTTAAAAAGAAGTGAGATATTCCAGCTTTTCCGCCTGACTGCACATTCCAGTTAGTTACTTTATCTCGCATGCGACCAAAAGCCTTGCAGGGAGACATTGGCATGTATGGCCCGTGTATGTCAGTGATGGCTAATCTATGTCCCCCCGTCCATCTCCACAGATCTGTGTCCGGTGCCCCCCGCGGGAGCTAAGCCGCTCTTGGGCTCTGCATTAGCCATCAGATGGAAGGAGCCGCTTAGTCACATCACTAATGAAACACATTAATCTGTTCTGTGGAAATGCGCATCCAGCACTGAACCGCACTGAGGCTTACGCGCTCAAGCTTCGCCTCTGTGATGGCAAATCCCGCACATGCCCCCCGAGCTTCTCCTCTGCTGGTGACACGGTCCAGAAGCAGGGGCCTGCCCGAGATCTGACTGCACACCAGCATTAATAATGAAAAGCGAGGCACATCATCCTTGCAACCTGACTCGCGATCAATCCCTTTATAGCCGGGGCCATAAAGATCACGAGCTCTCTCTCCTCGCCTAATGGATTAATGACACAATTAACAATGTGACTGGGGCTTCTGGCCTAGAATGGCAGGTGGCTCCTTGTTTGCAGGAGACACAGGAGCGGCGCCGTCCGGCCCTCGGTGTGGGGGAGGGAGGTAATGCCCTTCATTTTTACTGCAGGGACAGAGCACAGGACTGTGTTATCACAGGCCGGCAAGATGGAATCGAGATCCAATTAATGATGAGTGTCACCGTGCTGTGACAGTGCAGTCACCAAGGGAGCAAGTACTGAATGGAAAATTGTGCGGGGATCTAAGAGGGTGTGTGGGACAGAAAGGCAAACAAACTGCTACACAACCCCCAGGGGATCCAGCTAAGAGCTCTGGCCGACCGTTGGCTCCCTGCACCTATAAGCGCCCGTAGACAAGGGGCCAATCACAATTCAGGCCCCCCCACCCCAGCCGGAATAACTCTCATAACTACTACAGAAACTGACAGCAAATCAAGGCCGTAAACCACCAGGTATCAGCCAATGTGCTCATGCACAGGCAAAAGCACACAGAGATATGAACTTTGATCACACAGTATGACTTCCTGAAGGTACATCCCTAGGGGTTATACAATGATCTAATTTGTTAAATAGAGAAGAAAGTCAATGTGTGAAACTGTAAAACCAGAAAGAGTTAGCATAGGGGATTATGATAGTAAACATGAAATGTCTGTATTTCTGCATTTACCAATGCATTAGCACAGGGGGCTATCACAGTAAACACAGGCAATGTCTGCATTTACCAATGAGTTAGCACAGGGGGCTATTATAGTAAACACGGGCAATGTCTGCATTTATTAATGAGTTAGCACAGGGGGCTATCAGTAAATATGGGCAATATCTGCATTTACCAGTGAGTTAGCACAGGGGGCTATCACAGTACACACAGGCAATATCTGCATTTACCAATGAGTTAGCACAGGGGGCTATTATAGTAAACACAGGCTTTTACAAGCATCACAGTCATTATGGCTGTGCTTAATTCAAGGAAATGATTTAAGCACTTTCATTTACACAGCTCTGTAAACAAGCCAACTACTAAAGTGTCTCCAGTGGGGAAAGTATAGACAGATTTCCTGCTTTAACAAAAGGCTAAATTCAGTTAATCTCAAAATTACAGGATAATGATGGCACTCTCTCAGCGACGTCGAGTTTCTCTGCAGCTAAAGCGACGTGTAGGTGAGTTTGCAGACGCAAAGTGTTTTTGAGTCAGCAAAAGCGAGAGACAACTGGCACACGGCGAAATGCAGGAGGCCACTTGAAAGTCAGACAATACAGATTATTTTGGAGTGGAAATTCATGGCCATAGATGCAGTCTTCACTCTTAACTGTCTCCACCAATGAGGTTGCAATGACTTCACAACGCCAGGCAGATATACTTGAAGGACTCCCTGATAGACATCCTGGATAAAGATCATGATCTGCACTTGTTCATGGAGAGTCTATACATCACAGTCAAAGCGCCACACTGACCTTCTCTGTTCAAAGAGAGAGCAGTCATTATGGAAGTCAGAATGAACGGGATGACAGTTATCATGATGAAGACCCCCCACGTCACAATCTCTGCTCGCCGTCTCTGAATTAAATCTGATTGCCGCGATATCATCCGAGTTACGCAGAGAGACGGCAGCTGGGTAGTCACAGAGGAGTACAGATTCACTTGGCATATCCCTCGCGGAAACGGTGTGGAGTCGCTTCCCAACACGTCACCGTCACCTCCGCTACCTGTTTTCGATGTCGTCTGCTCGTGATGAGCTGGCTTCCAGCGCCGCGGTGTTGACTGAGTAACAAAACCAGCTCTGTTGGGATGATTCGGGACACGCAAAAAGCTCCTCGCCAAAATCCCACATTAGAAGTCCCAATTCTCTGAAGCCTCCTTGCTCCGTATGTGACAGTTAGCGCTTTGACCCCGAAGACAACAGCCCAGATACCACAGAGATCTGTTTCTGAGTCTGTTCCCAGAACAAATCAAATCACGCCTCTTGTGTGTGTTTTAGGGCAGACTGCTGAAAATGACGCTCTTCCTCGCATCTTGAGAAGAAAAAACATTCTCCAAAAGACAGTTGTGTTTTATGACGCAAACAACTTTGTAAAAAAAAAAAAAAAAGATTTTTATCTGTAATGGAATCTGTACTCCACAGCTTCCCAGCAACCCCAAAAGTAACGCCCTACCTTATGATGTCAATGTGGCCGTTCTTGGCCGCCAGGTGCAGGGCGCTGGTCCCGTTGGGGTCCGTGGAGTCCCCGGGCTTGGGCTCCAGAAGGGCAGCGCACATGTTGCTGCTAAGCAGAAGCTGGACCACCTGCAGGGTCCATCCAACAGCCCCGACTTCAGCATGTTAGTGTGTAGGCTAATGCAAATCTATAATGTGCCCAGATGTGCTATCCAAACAACGGATGCTAAGTTACACTGTTGTTAGGCTGGGGTTCTCTAGAACAGGGGTAGGCAGTCGTATCTTCAAAGGGCTAGAGTGCATGCAGGTTTTTGGTCAGCTGTTCAAACCCAGGTGTGAGGACTCTTCAGCCAATCAGTCCTCTAATTAGTAATCTAATTTGGGAGCTGCAGTGAAAACCCGCACACACAGTGGCCCATCTCTGCTCTGGTGCGGCAGTAGGGGGCACTCTTTCACCTGAACCAAATAAAATACCACTATCCTAGAGCAATGCATGGGAAAGATGTACCACATAGGCTATAGTACATTGCATAAACTTTTAAATTTTTAAGTTCCCATGGTGCTGAATAATGGAATTTAAATTCTAATCCAGCCGATGGCTAAATTAAGCTCTCATGCAAAAATAGTTGGTTTGTTTCCCAGGGAAAGTTTGTGGTGATGAGGGAAATTATTATCGCGTAGCAACCAGGAGCACTACACAGATATGCATCACAGGCTAAGTGTCATTGTCATTAACAGGTGGGGGAGTGCTTGGGTGACTTTTGCGAGACTCACGCCAACTCTGCCGAATTCGCAGGCCAGGTCCAGCGGGGTTTTCCCAGCGTTGTCCACAATGCAGGGGTTGGACTGGTGTTGGAGCAGCATCTCGGACTGGGAAGGGAAGGACAGCTGTCAGGGTGGGACACGTGTGGGACCGCTCCTGATGCCCACTCCACTGCACCCTTCTGTCAACATGAGACCAACACTGTTGACTGTTTTTCTTTTAATTCAACTACAATCAACTCAAACAGCTCAAATAAGAGTAAAAATATAGGTCGCATGGTAGAGATGACAGGAAATGGGTCTGCCTTCCATTATTTCTGGATATCAGTGCGGTGTTCTCGGCGCAGACATTTACTTCTTGTTGCTAGTCAAAAGCCCCTAAGGTTTAAAAAGATTCCTGCAAAGCAGCATCCTCCTCTCACTTCAGTGTAAGCAGCTTCTGTAGGGCTATGCCTGGAGATGTACAGAAGATTCTGATCATCTGGGAGCTTCAGAGCCCTCATTCACATAACAAAATGTAAACGTGGCATTCAGGGTTTAATGGACTACGACCTCAGGTGGAAGGCAGAGCTGAGAAGTTCCCCCTCACTGCAAAAAAAAAAAAAAACAAAAACAAAAAGAACACACACACCTCCATACTGCTTCTTGTCAAAATCCTTGAATCTTTGCAAAGAGCCAAATCTTGTCAGGGCACCTCTGATTTTTCCGGCATTCCGATTCTTAGCGGATATAAGACACACTGCAGATCAGAACGGCTCGCTTGTGCCAAGAGGGACATGCACTTCATCTCCAAGCTGTGCTTCTACTCCAAACCTCACCCTGCCTTGTACTCCCTGTATTTCCAAAGAGCCCAAAATGGCCCAATCAGGCAGGAATCTCATTGGTTTAGGGCAGCTGCTCAGTCACTGGGCAGGTGTGAAGATGGCATTAATCCAGGAGCCTTGATGGGCCTTGTATCTTATTTGAACTGGAAGATATACGTTTTTTCCACGAGAAAACATATTCCACTGCATTTATGTGTAGAATAGCAAGCAGAATTGAATTTTGAGTAGTGAGGGAATGTAAAAATGTGGATCTAACAAACTCAAAACACAGTAATTCCAAACACCGGAACATTTAAAAGTGACCATAGGGACAGATGTCGACAGGGTAACCTACAGTACATGGCTTGGGACCTAGGGGGCGCCGATACTTACTACGTCGTAGTGGCCATGCTGAGCGGCCAGGTGCAGCGGTATCTGGCCCTCATCCGACTGTCCGTTGACTGAGGATCCCGACTTGAGCAGCATCTTCATGGGCTCCGTCTTGCCCTGCCAGGCTGCATAGTGGAGTGGGCGCATCCCTGCGGGAGAAACACAAGGTCTGAAGAGAGGAATCGGACGCATGGATGGTCCTCAGTGCGGCGTATCTCCATTCATGCATCTGAACCTGACTCTACTGAAGCTATTCAGCTTCAAAGCCCTTTCGGAGGTGGCCAACAGCGTGATGCCGGCTAAGAACCACAATCCTTAGCGCTCAGCCCCTACGGCTCCAACTGGAGATTCGCTTATGTGGCTCTAAGCTCAGATTTCCACTTCTTATCAGAATGGTTGGCCCACTACCTTTTGAAGCACATATAAATATATTGCATATAATCCATATTCGGGCCAAATAAGGTCCGATGAGATGCCTGTTGGGTTGAATGTGGTAGATTAGGGGTTTTTAATGTGGGGTCCGTGACTCCTAGGGATCCGTAGAGTCTGAAAAATGCCTTTATCATCTGATTCATCCAATGTGGAAAATATTCAAGGGAAAGCCCTCCCCTTTCAAGAAGAGCCAAAGATATTCTAGAATATTCTTAGCTCTTAGCCACTTTCATTCATGGCAGGGGATTTTTGCTTTTTTGGGGGGGGGAGGGGGTTACCCAGGTTGAAAACCCCTGCGGTAGATGAAGGACAGTCACGGTCACCTTTCTGGTCCTTGATGTCCACAGTGGCCTGGGACTCCAGCAGCAGGGAGATGAGCTCCATGTTGCCATTGAGGGCGGCATGATGGAGGGCAGCGAACCTGCAGCCGGAGATAGCGGAGTGTCACAGTCTGCTGTTTATCCCTCACTACTGCCACACATCCGCTGGCGGGCGGCGGTATTGCGAGAGTCTCGCCATGTCCCACGGCTCAGCTGTTTGTCGGCACGGGAGAGAGTGGGGGGATGAGGAGGGCTGGCCACAATAAACCTGCAATCCTCCAGTCGCACGCCAAGTGCCTTAAGCACTAATCTGCATGATGGCTGACACCTCCTGATTGACAGGCTAAGCAGAGACTCAAAACGCACGCTCCGCGGAGGGTCACGACAGGGTTAGTGAGCAGCGGCGAGGCCAGTTTGCGCGGTGTCCTTCTATTAATAATTTTCTATGCCCCATAACATGAAAAAAACAGATTAAAGAGGAACCATGTCGCTTGCTGAACACCACATATAAATAAAACATACAACAGCTACCAAAACAGCAGACGGACGGCGCACCGTTACAGCAGCCAAGCATATTTTTTTCATTATTGATGGCGCTGCCCCGTGCGTCCGTGTTATCGGCCAGCTCCAATGACGCTTCTGCTACGGCCAAACAATCGGAGCGCTCCGCCATAGTTAAGCCTCCTCACACCACAAGCCTCTACTGGGAATGGAAAATGTACGATGCTCATTAACATATGTATCTGCCTGCTGAGGTCAGGGATCTGAATAGAGCCCTTGTCACCATTGTTGGGGAAAAGCGTCTTTCTGCTCGAAGCCCGCTGGCGATGTCTGCATTCCCACAACCCCACCATTGCTTTCTCTTCCCACCATTAATGCTCCTGTCTAACAGATATTTCTATTTTACTACCTTTCGGAAGTGACCTTAGACTTCGCTGCCATCGCCGTTGGGAAAAAAATGAATGAAAAGAGACAGTGATCTGGTGATCTGGTGAATGAATGAGTGATCTGGTGAATGAATGAGTGATCTGGTGCCGATTTAATCCGACTGCTAACTTCCCAGTGCCTCAGTCAAAAGAAGCAACTAAACAAAAAAATAAAAATGCCTAAATTTCCAAATGCCTGAAGTTTTTTTAAACTCCAGGATAATGACAATTATCAAGTGATAATTAAAATTTGACTAGTTAATGGACAGAGTCCCACACTCACTGATTGACATCTGGACCGTAATCTGCACGGAATATTTAAACAGCGGGTCCTCACTGCTCTGCACAGATGTGTCGGGACTGTTATGAAGTGGCAATGATGGAGCGAGTGACAGGCACAACACAATTTCCCACATTTATATAGAGCACAGAAAAAACAATAACAGATCTGTCAGCGGCAGGAAGTTATGTAACTTTGAACTACATGAATCTATAACGTTAGAAGTGAGACCGGAATGGAAAAACTGGATGGAAAATATAGTCTCAGCATTAAAAGCAGAGATTTTCCTCAGAGAAAAGAGGAGGTAAAGTGCATTTTGAGTGGCGGCTTCCTTAAAGTAGGTGCTGATGAGGTTAAGATGGACATCCTGACTTCTCATTGCGGGGGGAGTGAGAAGATGGAGACTTGAGACAGGATGAAGAGCATCTCGAGTGGAGCTCCATGCCAGCTCTCGAGCCTCTGCCCGGCCCCTCAGAATAATCTTGGAAGATGGCTGCATATTATCCTGCTGGGTAATTCATCAAAACAGAACGTGGATGTCTTGCTGTAAAACACACTGATACACGGGCTGCATAATCGCTGTGGTTGCTGGTTCGCGCTGAAAGAAAGCTTTTGTTGGTGTAACGGGATCTAACTTTAGGGTCGAAATTCCCAGCAAGAACATACGAGGGAAAATTGTTAGAATTACTTTACTCGTAGCAATTAATTATACAATATATTCATTCCTTTTTAGGTAAGTATAATGTTACGCAAAAGGTACTGTCTACACTCATTGGCCACTTTATAAGGTACACCTTGCCAGTACTGGGTAGGATTCCCTTTTTGCCTTCAGCACTGCCTTAATTCTTTGTGGTATAGATCCAACAAAGTGCTTGAAACGTTCCTCAGAGACTTTGGTCCATGTTGACATGATAGAATCGCACAGTTGCTGCAGCCTTGTCGAGCTACACCTTCATGATGCAAATATGTTCCACCACATGCCAGAGGTGATCTATTAGATTGAGATCTCGTGATTATGGGGGGCATTTCGATACAGAGAACTCATTGTCATGTTTAAGAAACCAGTCTGAGATGATATGAGCTTTGTGACATGGCGCGTTATCCTACTGGAAGTAGTCATTAGAAGCTGGGTACACTGTGGTCAAAAGAGACGGACGTAGTCAGGAACAATACTCAGGTAGGCTGTGGCATTTAAAAGCTTAATTGGTACTAAGGGGCCCAAATTGTGCAGAGAAAATATCCCCCACACCATTACACCACCACCAGCCTGAACTGTTGGCACAAGGCAGGATGGATCCATGCTTTCATGTTGTTTATGCCAAAATCTGACCCTGACATCAAAATGTTGCAGCAGAAACCAAGACCCAACTGACCAGGCAACATTTTTCCAATATTTCATTGCCTAGTTTCAGTGAGTCCATGTCTAATGCAGCAAGTGGTTATTTGAGTTACTGTAGCCTTTCTAACAGCTTGGACCAGTCTGGCTGTTCTTCTCTGTCTTTGCCATTAACAAGGCATTTTCGCCCAAAGAGCCACCACTTGCTGGACGTCTTTTTTCTGTTTTGGCCCATTCTCTACAAACCCTAGAGATGGTTGTATGTGAAAATCAGCAGTTCTTGAAATACTCTACCAGCCTGTCTGGCAGCAAGAACCATGCCACATCAAGTGACTTGAATCACCTTCCATCCCCATTTTGGTGTTTGATGTGAACATTATCTGAAGCTCCTGACCTGATTTTATACATTAGGCTACTGACATATGATTGGCCGATTAGATATTTGCTTCAATGAGCAGCTGAACAGGTGTCCCTACTAAAGTGGCCAATGAGTGTATGTTGTGCTGTTCATGATGAGGCTGAAGACAGATTAAACAGAAAAAATTTATTCAGGTCATTTGTAAATTTCTTATGTTCTTATGTAACTGGTACAGCCAAAGTGGTCAGCTGACACCAAAACCTGCTCCACTTGCCTCCTATGTTCCTGACTTGCTCTGTTGACGTTGCCTTTGTTACATTGTCAGTACAGTACCCTGTCTGTTTCCTAATCGGCAGTTCTGGCATAAGAATAAACTTGCTCAAATGGTTTCTGGTATTCTTTCACTTTTTTTAGTTCTCTTGGTTATTACACACGATTTTCAGATCGCTCGCGGCCCCGGATACTTTTTCACGACCGAAGGGAAATCCAAAGGACTTTCTGTGCGAAGCACGAGGCATTCCCCAAACACCATCAGAGCCTCTATTATTCTACGGCAGACGTAAATGATTGTTCGGGAAAGGCAAAACATAATTACTCCTCGCTGGATTGTGACACACTGATAAAAGACTCTCCCACACCAGAGGTGGTAAGACGGTGGATTGCTTTCATTTCCAGCATGACAGATGATAAAAGAACATATCCACACTCAGGCTAATAGAATAAAAACTCATTTCAAATAGAAGCATTTAAACCCACTATATTTACGGCTTGCCGTTATACTTATTTGATAGTTTTCCTTTTTATAGTAAGAGAGATGGCCAATATGGTGGATCAGGTCTCTCATCTATATTAATAGAAATTTTAAATGTGCAAACTACTCAGAAACTTGCATAAAACCATTTTGCCCCAATTCCTATCTCTTTAAGATATATGTGTCATTTATGCAGACTCGACACAGCAAACGGCTGCTCCAGCAATGCAATATAAATGTATAAATTATTCTGCAGGCCCGAAACAAGCAGACAGGCTATCGTCAGTGATTGATGTGGGCTGATCTTAAAGCTGTTTAAGGACAGGGTTTTGTGCCCAACAGCCACACCTGATTGGGCCTGAAGGAGGGGCAACGTAAGCAGTCGTTCAGGCAGGTCGCTGGGCACTGGACATCGTAAACAGGGAGGGGTGTAGAGTCGAGGAGATGTTACACGGAATGGAGCTTGTATAGGACCAGCAAGATTTGTGGGTCTTTAAATACTGCTTCATAAAAGCAGGTTACCTTTGCACAAAGGCAGTAAAAGCTGATCGTCTGAGTTCAGGCTGACAACTTTGATAAATAGGCAGGTAAAAGTAAAATAGTTGAGTGATCTAGAATTGATCGCTTTGCTTTGCGATAAAGACTCAGAATGTGGTAATCCAATGCCCCATTCCTTCAAGCAGTCCTTGCACGGCTAGCAAGATGGCCGACCTAAAAACAGAGCGAGGCTTTGTTAGAACTACTGGAGAGATTTCAGCATGAACGGGAAGGTCACAGGTCAGGTGCTCCATTCTCAATGTGTCCCAGAAGAGCGGGAAGCTTATTCAGCTCTCTCATCCGCTGCAGCGATAGTCCACCATTCAAAATATACCCAGAGGAAGAATAAAACAGCACCTCTAAATTCTTGCAAACTAAATATACACCCACGTGGCTTTTTACTGGCTATGTGGGTTACTACTCGGAGCAGTGCATACTAGCAGCTAGACTGCAGTATAAATTTAGATCACTGATCTTTGCTAGTGTAACAGGATCTAATACAGACAGGGATGCACATTTGAGAATGGACGGTAGAGATGTGTCCCTACCAATATCAAGGGAGTCCCATGTGTGTTTATGGGCGCGGGGACTGATTTGGTCCCTACTAATGCTGCAATTAAAACCAAGGCCCATGAGTTCAGACGCGTAGTATCTAAATTATCAGCAAGAACATAAGAGAGAAAAATGACAATCACGTAAATACTTCACTTGACACTAACATAGGCCTTTATGTGCTGAGATAGAGAGTAATTATTCCCTTTTAAGTAAATAAAACGCCAAACAAAAAGGGGCTGTGTGTTTTGAGAAGCCATTTGATATGCAGCATATTTAGAAGTTCCAGTTGTGAGCTCAGAAATGTATGCATGAAAATGTGTATTACACGGCCAGCAAAATAAACACAAGCTTAATATTAACAAACAGGCTTTCATATAAGACGCCTTCCAACAAATGACTCATTTCCAGGGTGCATGATGGTAAACAATTGAGACATCCATTTGTATATATACATAAACACAAATCTAACAATACTATTATCTATGTTGAAGGTCTTCAAAGGGGTAATATTACATTGTTTTGAGAAAGCATTTTAGCAGGGTGACACGGCCTGTTTCATTTGGTGGTAACACCGTCTTACCATGTCATTTCCTTCGTTCGTTTGCGGGGGCCATGTGGTGAGCCTCAGCGATGGTGACGTCTGAAATCTGCCTGATAATGTGAGCCAGGTTTGCAGTCGGGCAGGATCTCCGGTGTGACACTGAGGCCCAGCACTGGGATGTTGGAGGGGGGGCTCTGGATGTGGCCCCGAAATTTGGCAGGCGTGCAGTATTTACGGTGCCCCCCCCGCCCTGCCCCGCATCCGGTGGCCTGCAGAGGGGTCATTGTGGAAAGGCGGAGTGTCCCGCCAAACCTGCAGAGGTGCAGCCCATGCACCTCATCATAGCCCTGTGCACCCCCTCCTCACACACACCCACTTGCATTAATAAATGGACTCACCCCCCCCGAGCCTCTCAGTGGACAGAAACAACTCGATCATCTTTTCACTGCTGATTACGACCTCGCATTCCTCTGCCGTAATTATTATTGAAATTAGCAATGCTTGGGAGAAAGGGGAGAGAGGGGACCCCCCCCCCCCCAACTTCAAGCAACGATTTCCTGCTATTGACAAATCAATAAGTAATGTGCACAAATAAACAAAGCTCGCTTGTAATGTATTATTTAACAGAGGCATTTTTATGCAAGAAATTCCCGTCTGCAATTCTGCCGAGTGGAATATGAATTTTCCACTGATAATACATGAAGGCATCCAGAGAAACCTGGCATGCACAAAAAAGACAATGAACGTGATTAGAATTAATAGCATGCAAGGATTAACTCATTACCCTTAAAATGGTAATGAAAACGTTTGTACAGCACAGAATCCCACACATGTATTTAAAACCCAATACACACCTCCTCCTTTTCAATAATATGCAGCATATATTTTCACATCACAAAGAACACATGAAATTATAGCTGAAACAGCACTTTCACCTTGTAATATATTGCTTGGTTTATTGCTTAATAAACTGTCACCATTTTATCTTGGAAAAAACCTGCCCCTCCCTCACCAAGATGGCTGTTTAGCCAACGGCAGATCCTCAGTGGCCCCAGTGGATCCCCATAACGGCCGCGATGCCGCCACTGGTGCTGCCCCACCCGGCTCCTCAAGCAGACCTGCTCTGTGCCTTCATCTGACAGGCCGCAGACCCCCCCCAAACCCTACTGCCAGTGAGAGCCGCCCAGTGATTCCCGCAATGCCATCAGTGACCCGCGGACGTCAGACAGGTCATTGAAGCTGAGGACACTTTGCCCAGTTAGCCATCGCTAAGGACTCCCTGTCAAAGGCAGCAAAGGCACCCCCACGCACCACAGGCGGTATCCAAGGGACCCCAGGGCACCCCCACGCACCACGGGTGGTACCCAATAGACCCCCAGGCACCCCCACGCACCGCGGGCAGTACCAAGGGACCCCCAGGCACCCCACACACCGCGGGCGGTACCCAAGGGACCCCCAGGCACCCCACACACCGCGGGCGGTACCCAAGGGGTTTTGTCTTTGAAATTCGCCCCAGAAATAGCAAACCCGCCCCT
>JAODLD010000101.1:25240731-25255387 GCA_026781065.1 Mormyrops boulengeri | reverse complement strand
CCCGGGCCCCCCCCCCCCCCCCCCCCCCCCCCCCCCCCCACCCCCCCCCCCCCCGCGCCGCGCCCCTGGGGTTCCCGCCCCCCCTCAAACGCGGGCGGGGCAACGGGGGGGGGGGGGGCGGCGGCCGGGATGCCCTTGAGCTGCCCAGGAACCGAGCACTCCACGGTCTCTGGGGGTTGGTGCCTTAATTTAAGAGAGGGGAAGAAACAGCCTGGTTAAACTGGAAGTCATATTCCCTGAGAGGGCGCTACTGCAGAGTGGGAAAAGCGCCATTAGCGGGCCGACATTCCAGGCAAGTCTTGGCTGAGAATCAATTTACATACCGCCGACTGGGTCGAACTGGAGCAGACAGAAACGCCGGCAAGGAGGACTGATCTATATGCCCGCCATAACTTCCCTGACAAAGTTTACAGCCATGCGAGGGGGAAGGGTGGCATTTTTAGACAAAAGAATTAATTTCCTCTGGATCTTCTAAACAAATGTGTCAGAGCACCAATGACGCACAGCTAACGTTGTTTACCTCCACAAATCCGGGAATGGCGTTTGTGTGAAGACCACCGCTACACCCATCAGTAAATCTCAACAAAGGCGGGGGGGACAAATATCAAAAGCAATTGTCATATACCCAAGAAAAGGCTCCCGGCCTAATCGATCTGTCCAGGTACAGAGGAGGACTGATTTATATGCCCGTAGTAACGGCTGACGTTTTCATCTTTCTTCCAGCATACAAAAAATAAGGCAAATATCAGAGGCCGCGGCCGACTGTGCAGAGACAGCAGAAACATGCAGAAACACACGCAGCCCTTTCTGCTGCTCAGAAGCGTATTTACGTCAAACGCAGACGGCTCCTCGGGGTTCCTGTGGGCAGCATCGCTTTAGGATGTAAGTCACCTCATCTGTGTGGGACAGAGTGGGAGCACTGGGCCACAAACAGCCCTAATCTCAGCTCATAAACAACCAAGGCACAGTCCTGGAATGTATGGAATTGATACAGGCAAAGAAACAGCATCTACTAACCAACACAAGAAACACTTCCATCCCGACCAGGGTGAAACCCAGCCAGTCTCCAGCCTCCCACAGACCTCCCCCCCCCCGCAGCCCTGACTGGGATGGACAGCTGGAAGGATGAATAGATGGAAAAAGATGGATAGATGGAAAAAACATCTCCTTATCCTCCGTCTGAAGGGCTCCCTGCTTCCATCCGGATCACTTTCCCCCCGGTAGAGGAGTGAGCTAAAAGAGTGACTCATGAGCAACGTGCAGGTGCTGAAGATGAAGCCACGGGTATTTAGCAGCAGCAGCCATGCGGAATGGGGACCGGGGGTGCGGCGGCCCCGTACACAGAGCGTCTGGGCTGCCCCCGGAGCGATAGCAGACACCTTTCAGAGCAGACTTCCACCACCACAGCCCCCGCCAGTGCTGACGAATCACCTGCCCAACTCTGACTGCGCCAGGATGTCAATGACAAGCGGGGGGCCTCAGCCAATGGGCGGGCCACACAACCACGGCTGTAGCCTATCACAGAGAGGGGGCGTGGCATGGAGTGCGCAGGAACCCAGCCAAGCTGGTACAGCTCTTAATTACCCACTCAGGCTTCCTGAATCTTCTAACACATGTCTGTTGGTTAAACCTTCATATGGATTACATACAATGATGCAACTTGTTTGAGGTTTATGTTATGCCATATAAGATTCAGTTGTTAAATATGAGTCTCCTGCTATGTATTCATATGTCCTCCAGGATTCTAACTATGTATGACCTAATCCAATGTAACTGGTCACACTAAAAAGGGGCTACAGTCTCTCCGTAAAGCGACGGGAAGTCGTCACACAGGCACAGAGCGCACTGCCTCTTTGTACCCTACCCATATGCGGCAGGTAAGTATCAATCCAAAATATCTGACTGTGCAAAGGGCAAAATCACAGTACGTGGGCAGTCATGTGACCGCAGTCACGTTTGATAACAGCACGCAGACCAGGTCAGAACTCTCATTAATCTCAGCGCTGAGGCTGGCGTTCAGAGTAAATCTGCTGTCTGAGGGGAGAGGAGAGCCTCATCAGTCTCCTCTCTCTCCGGTTTCACGGGAGCGTTACAGATGTGATTAAAGGTTCAGTACGATGGCTGACATGTACATGGCCATCATTTGAGCAGGTCACCAATTAACCCCCAGATACGATAATCCCAGAGATGAGCATAGCCGTGACCATGAAAAATCTCCTTGTGTGAATGTGTGTGTGTGGTCCAGGTACTCGTATATATTACCAAATGTCCCCACAATGTGATAAAAACTTGATATATTGGCGTTGTGTGGACCATTTTTTTTGTCCCACGTTCGGAAAACTCAATTTTATGAAAATCTGTGTTTCCAGCAGAATCTTAGAACTGTCTGGTGCTCTCTGATGCTCTGATTCATGGATGAACACGTAACCATTCACCTTCTTCAGTAAAAGTGTTTTCAGGCCATCGCCAAGCAGTCTGCAGTCACAAAAGCTAATTCAAAAAAATAACTAGGCTTTCCGGTGCAGAATCCTACGCGTGACCAAAATAATTAAAGTAAGATGTTTCCATTTTTCTGCAAGACAGACCAAATTTCTCCCCCCGGAAGTCGTGTCGGAGCTGGTTCTCTGAACCTACACTCACAGTCACTTCCTATTAGCGGATCAGATGCCCCACACGCCGCCTTGCTTTACCTTCCTGCCTATCGGACATTAGGACACTTTCCCCCCCGGCCCTCCTCCCACTACATTTTCATTCCCATCAGCTTTGATTGCTTTATTAATAATTCCCGGCTGTACATTCCTGGAAAACTGCCTCTGATAACCAGATTAAAATAACAGGGTCTCGCGGGGATGTGGCCTCAGGGCCATCTAATTTCCTGTTAGTGAGGCCAGGTAAAACTGAACGGTGAGTCCCGCTTGATGCCACCTCTGGGAGCGACTGGCCAGTTTCGCACATTATGTAGATCGGCGTTTCTGTGGCTCCCGATCTGTATCTCACAGCTGCTGCAGCTGGTTCTGTTGGGCCCTTTTATCCTTAACTCAAATATTCAATCTAGCATCTGCCTCCCAAAAATACTGCAAAATTCCAGCAGCCTGTTGCTCATGGACACCCAGAATGAGAGTGTGCTTTTGAGTAATTATCAGTAGTCTACAGTTATGGTCTAATTCGACAGGCTTACTTCAGCTTGACCTAGAATAAGTCAGGCAGATATGCGGATATGCGGTTAAAAGGTGAGCGGGCCAATCTATGCCGTTTCCCGTTTGACAGCAGGATCACAGACCGGCTGACTGACACTAACACAACCACATGCCTGAACCCCGCCTCCAACATCTGTCCTGTACCCGCTATTGCTCTCTTCTGATCTCATTTTCACCAGTTTCTACCCAATACACTTTTTTCAGTGTCTGGGATGGTTCCTCCATAGTTTTACTCTTCTGTGCCAGAATTGAATGGGAGCAAAGAAACCAAGAATCAGCAGAACCCAGGAGGTTCTGTACCTCCAAACCTCTGGAGCTAGTGGTCCCCAGCTTTTGTGACAGTTGACCCTATTCATTCACCAAGCATGCAGACATAAACACCAGATGAGGAAAGACAGAGAGACTACACAAGTTGTCATCCCTGTAATCCAATAATCGCCCAGTGCAGATTTTCGTGTAAAAAATCGTGCAGCTTTACTCTTACTAGACTGACTTTCTGTTGGAAAAAGTGACCTTTCTTGGATAATCAACACTACCAATTACTAAACATCTAATTATTTATTCTCTGTTACTGGACACTTAAAGGTGTTAAAACCAAATAAAACTGTTCCCCGGTTGCTGCCACTTTAAATAATTCTTTCTCTCTGTTTACACCTAGATTCACACCTAGTTTGTGAGTGTGGAGTTCGCCCATTTTCCCCCCAATGTTCATGTAGGCTTCCTTCAGGTACTCCGGTAACCTCTAAGGGGTGCAAGGCCTAAGCCTGCATAGGATGCCACGTGGACTTCTACCAGCGCTGCGTCTAGGGTGATTATGGTAAATGGATGGATGGATGGATGGACGGACATACGAACGTATGGATAAATAAATTTAGGATTAAAACCTCTCATATATTGAATTCAACTCTTGGTTTCATGGCTTGACCTTTTAATGTCGCTGTAATGTAAAATCAAGCTGATACATCAAATCATTAATCACTCAGTACTTCCCTTGGTGCACCTGACCTCAGATATGACCCACTGCTGCTAACGGGCCTTCACAGCCGGCCCACATGCATCAGACGTGAGGGATCCTCCTAAGCAGCTCCTCACAGACTCCGCCCAGCTCTCCCTACAGGGACAGATAGCACTGGCCTGCTAGGTGCTGGGCAGTAGGGCCAAGACCATGAACTCTAATGAAGACTTCCCTCCCCTTTTTGGGGGCGATGACCTCCTCCCTATGGTTCCATTCTTCTCTGTTCCGGTTTCCAGACGCAGCATTGCTGTGTGACTCATAGAGCTGCTAAGGCTGATGGTCTAAGGGACGATCCCAGCGAGATGCACATCAGACCAGCTGTAACAGCTGATCTTTCTCCCTCTCTCTACATGGTGCTGGTTATGACTGCCTGCCGGGTTTAGATGGCTTATGTCTTTCCTCAAATAAAGCGCCACATATTCCGCAAGAGCTTTTATTGGTGCTGCAGCCTCTACCAGAATATCCCAGGGGGATGGATGAGCAGGGCTGGTGTCTGTCTGACTGCCGGTTTCTCGCCGGTGGGCTCAAAGGACCCGTCTCCAAACTCGGCTCTAGCTCCGACACATGACGGCCTAGACTGGGGTGAGCAGTTCTAGCCCTCTGGGAACAAAGCAGTAATTATCTCACTGAAGTAATTATCTGAGTAAAAACTCACTTTCCTTCCATCTCAACTGCAATTAGGAACATCTAGAAACATGTTGTATAACTTGTAGGCATATGATCCCCAAAGTCCCAAATTGGCCACCTCTGTCCTACACCTGTATCACACTTATATTGGCCCCAGGATGGAGAATAGAATGATACACAGTGACAGGGGGAAGGAACAGAGCCATGATTTGGGGAAGAGAACAGAGATGGGCTGTAGGAAGAGGATATGTTGGGGGTGGGGTTGGTCAGGGGGCTCTGGGTAAAATTCAGCAGCTGAAGAACTGAGTGTTATTCATTCATTGATAATAAGGAAGAGATGAAGGAGAAGACTAGCCCCATCTTAGGACATCCAGCCTCCCATCACTCTGTTTTACACCCACACACCTCCCAGGTTTCCCAAAGACCCATGAGGTAGCTGGACTTGGGGCTCCCAAAAGTAATAATGCCACTGGATAAAAGCCATCCTCTTTACCATGTGAGAACAGATTCAGCTTCTCAGTTTAGCTCCATCACACACATACACAGTCGCTCACGCCCACACACGACCGCACACACAACCGCACACACACACATACGCTCCTTCGTTTGTGAAGGTCAAACGTCAATCGTTGACACCTGAGTGGCCGGCCTAATGGGCGCTCGCTCTGCGAGAAGGCAACAGACGGGCGTGGCCCGGGGTGGCTGCCCGGCATAGCCCCTCTACGCCAACACGCGCTTAAAGCTGCTTCCAAATCGTCTCGCCTGACCGCTCCCTGTTAGCATTCTGGATGTTCCTCCCGTTTCCCTATTTGTCCTTCCCGACGTGCTTCTTCCAGACTGACACAGAAGTGAGCCTACAGGTCTGGCACGGAGGACGACATGAATTTTTACCGCTGGCTTTATCGCAGGGGATCATGCCCACATGATATGGCATAGAAATTTCACGATTTAGTGCTCTGATAAATAAGAAAATTTGCAATCACTTGGTGATTTATGAGCCTGTCTACAGCAGACCAGGATTCAGATAGTAAAATGTCACATGACCATTCAGACAGAGATTTAATCATTTAATATTATTGAGATATCATTGTTTTGACTGATTTAGTGAATTATCTCAAAGAGTAATGCATTACATCAGGGCTCTGCAAATCTGGACCTCGATTCCAAATCCAGGCCTTGTTTTCAAGTCTCCCAGGTAGTTAGTTTAATAATTACTGATTCTGATTGACCAGAGGCTTCACACTCGGACCTTGAGGACCGTGATTTGAATAGCCCTGAATTACACAATGAAGGGATACGATATCACACAATGGGGCCAGTTAGGGCTGAGTTTTTGAGGAACAAGGTGAGCAATTGGAAACTTTATTAACCTTAACATGATCCGAGGTATTATGTAGGCACACTTATAACAAATTTTTTGATTTATGACTTGAAACAGATGGGATAGTCCCATCCTGGGTATGCAAGGAATGGCATATAAATATTTCATCGTAGGCGCAGCCAGCACTGCTTGTAATCTGTCACCGTGTGAACATATCTTTGAAAGCCTCGAGCAGGAGAAGGTGGGGATGGTTGCTAGGCAACAAGCATTCTCCATCCCCTCCCGCACATAGACGCACACCAATTAGCGCTGCATACCGGATTTTCACAGGCTGCCACCAAGTTCTCCTTCTTTCTCCTCAAAAGTATCGGTCTCTCACTTGCTTGCTTGCTTGGGGTACTCCGCCATATCCGATGATGTCGTTCCTTCTTATTAACGAAGTGTGCTTCGATGGCTGTAGAGTCCAATCCTTGAACCACAAATTTTATTGCAGACAAGACAGGTAAGTTGTGGATTAGTGCCAGCAGGCATACCTGTATGCCTCCTTCCTCTTTTTTGTTGTTTCACCTTGTGCTCTCTTCGATTCCAGCTGCTCTATATCCCTGCATGACGGAGCTCCTGCCAAGTAGCATGATTAACAGCGGCCACTTCCAACTGGGAGGGGTCGATTTGCCATTTCCCTAGTGATGACTTAGCTGGTCTTTATACCGGCTTTTCCGTCCCCCTGCGGACCGACGGTGCAGACGGAGCTGACCGTATAGAACTCGCCGAGGCGGGTGTTCCTCGCACACACACACACACACACACACACACACACAGATGTTTGTATTCATATCTTTGTGAGGACTGTCCATTCACTTGGGCCATTTGGTCCTCACAACGTAATATAAACATAAGCCACACACACAAAAACAAAGTGCTTCTTATTCACTTTTCCCATCATATCCAGCGAAGTTCTTCTGTGTAAACATACTTTTAGAAGCACAGCATACTGCTCAAAGCATAAGCCTCCTAACGGCACATACTCAGGCGCAATATTGTGGAAACAAGATGACAGTCAACATTACTGCTCTGGTATGCTTTTGTGTATTTGGGACATCTTAAATAAAACCGCGCACTTTTTGGAAAGATTCAGGCAGACCTATAGAGGTGCTGAGGATTAGTGCATTTCCTAAAAGCTTAGCAAGCCACACATTCAGTACGCCACAGTGACAGTATACCGACAGAACATACTGAAAGACTTTTTTTCGATCATCATTCCCCAGGTATACCTCACTACAGAGATCAAGATTTTGCCATATTAAATTCAGGTTAAGTATCTCACTCAAGAGTACAGAAGAGGCCTGAACCAACAACCTTCAGAATCAGACTTAACCCACCATCATACCTGCTACTCTGCTGTGACAGAAATACATTTTGAATCCATCACCAGTTGGGACAATTAAACAACACTTTTATCTTTTGCTAATCGACGTGTAAAAAACCAAGAAAAGAGGACTTGATATTCAAAGGAAGCTACAGTCATTTTCAGTTCCAGTCCCAGATAAAGTCACTAATGTCCTGATTCCCCTTAATGCCTGTTCAGCCAAGCATGTCACCATGTTAGTCGCGGACAGAGTCACTGGGCAGGGTGAGGCCTCCCAGCGAGGAAGTCAGTGAGATCTGAGGCACCGCCCTGCTCCCAGAACCAGGCCGTCATAACAGACTATGGTTTATCACACTCCACTGTGAGCAGCATCTGCGTAACATCACTGCGCAGCTCTGCCAGATGTTAGTCTCTGGGGAGCCGCAGGGACAGACGCAGGGAGATGGTGTTGTGTGTCCTATACTAAACCCTCATTATACACACACACAGACACACAGACACATGCCTACAGGGACTGCGCTGCTCTGGAAATGAACTTATCACCTTTATGAAGCATCACAGCTATGGATATTTCATATCAATGGTTTTTTCCACAGAAAGCTGCCTTTCTGCATGTTTCCCCTCCTCAGGCTAATTATAAGCCATCGAGCATGATCACCTCTTGTAAGGCGCACACTGGCCTTCAGGTAAGGCCACTGGCTGGCTACAGGCTAATTGCAAACTTTTTACTTGTCAGATACAGGATGGCCATTTTTACCCAGGATAGTTAACATGTTATTAAAGGAAATATATCATTTCTGATTGATTTGTTGCTTCAGTATAAATTTACACGACCCATGTTACTCCCCTGTTACAACGTGAATATCAAAACTCAGGTCAGTTCGAGGACAACACCACATCTGGAGACAGAGCCCCCCCACCCCCCGCGCCGGCTGTGGTGTGACTGGTGGACACCGCACATGGCGCGTACTACAACACAAGAAGCCGAGCCGGCGCGTCTGATGTGTGACCCGCCCTCCCCCTTCCTCACAGACCATGTGGCGCTCCCCAGGAGCAGCACAGCGACCGCGTGCCAGCGACGCATTAGGCTGGCTTAGGCTCCGCCTCACCCAGACCCGTTTACCCACACTAATCCTTTCCAGAACTTACAACTCCGGCCCCCGCCCCCAAGCCCAGCCGCTTCCCTGTTATATGACACACAGGAGATGGACTTCCAAATTACTGCTGACCATAAACCCCTAACATAAAAAACTGATGCGTTTGTACCAAAATATACATCCAGTGAAATGGATCTTGGGCATCACTGGAGCTCATGGCTATTAGCCAGCACTGGCGGGGCCCCCATGATGAAAGCGACATTCCCAGCTCCAGCCCCATGGCTCTGGGGCACCAGACATTCAAGAGGACCATGGAACGGGAATAAAAGCTAAGAGTGTTCCACAAAGGCTCCTTCTGGAAGATTCCCTGCTAATTGAATTCATAAAGCGCCCCGGGTTGCATCTTTCTGCAGATATCTGCACAGTGACTGGATCCACTCCAGGCTAAAGCCCTCTCCAGCCTCCATTCAAATCTTTCAGTGTTTTTTTAAATATCCTGTTATAGCCATTTCAGACTGTCCTGTATCAGACTCAGTCATTGAGCATCTTTAAAGTTTAACAGGCAAAATGCTGCCCTTTAACATGGCGCTAACGTGAAACAAGTCACTCCTGTTTCCAGACACAGGACCTTCTGCAGTGCAACAGCTGACCCTGAAGCACCACACATCCAACTCCTGGCAACAATCAGGAAGCATCTGACAGGTGTGCGGGGGGGGGGGGGGGGGGTGGATTGTCCACAACCACCACAGGGCTCTGCACTATAAGGGGATTAAACAGACTTACACAGTGGTGGTACAAGGCCCAGCACGGGCCAAGAGGAGCTCCTCTCCGCGCTAGAGAGCGCCCTCTTGGCACTTCCTGTGCACCTGCATTTGAAGGAGGAAGGCAGGGGAATGAATCTCGCACTAACATCAATAGCCTACGGTGGGAATAGCGGCAGGAGCCGTCCTGTTTGTGCCTGAAGGCAGATACTCAAAAAGATGTCAGGAAGCAAGGGCAGCAATCGGGAGACCGACCGTGTTTCACGCTGACTAAAAACCACAGAGGAAAACCGGAGGAAAAATGAAAAAAAAATACATGTTTCATCTTTTAGCCCCGAGTGTGAGAGAGTGGGCACCCATGAGGGATGCCTCAGTAGTGACGCAGCGAGCGAGGGCACCCTGACAAGTTCACGACTGGCCAAACACTGCCAAACAAGGGCTGGTGAGTAGGGCAGGGGGCATACGGCACAGCGGGGCGCACATTTACTGTGGGTTATGCTCCGGAAAAGGCACCGCAAGTAAACTCATGCATGTGAAACCTTATTTTACCCTGGAAACACTGTCCAAACAGAGGGCTGCCTCACATGATTTTCAATGCATTGCTTTTTATAGAAAATACCACAAACAGTGTATTTCTTCTGAAGTAACTCCTAACTGAATACATACTGAAAAGTTTAATTCTCTGACAACATAACTAAACACATAAATCTTGTTTTAAAAGATGTATGTGCCCTGATCTGTGTGGCCAATCGTTATTTTGCAGGGGAAAAGAGCACCTATCATTAAACAGACAGCATGTTTGTTTTCTCCGGAGGCTCCTCCTCCAAGCTAGTGCAGCTGCTCTGAAGCGCTCCCGTCTTCCTCTCCAAAGGCATGCCACTTCCCGTTGCATTGTGGGAGTAGGCTTCCCAATCAGGACCCTGTTTCCTCTCCCCTGTGCTACTTAGTTGATGTGCCAAGAGTTAAAGCCAGGGGAACACCCACGGCCCGTATGGTTGTGTGTTTCTGTGTGAGCCTCTGTGTGCTCCCGTCTGCATCTAGGGGAAGGAAGGGGCTCCGTGTTCAAATCAGGCATCCCAATTTGCACGACGGATACCACAGCTTGTGCACAACAACATCCAGAAGTATGATGACTGTTAGTAAACATGCTGTAGATTACAAGGGCTCCAGAAGAATGCTATAAATAATGAATTTGTATCTACTGCTCAAAATGTAAATAAACATTGTTTTGGATTTTCTGCGAAGAATGCCCCATTAATTTCACAGTCATGTTTGTTTTTAACAAACATTCAACCCTTAGCAGGAATCAGTCAACACTGTCGCTCAGCATGTAATACTCTTGCCTCACACATCGAGGGTTGATGATCTGAATCTCTCCCAGTGACATGTGGGTTCCCTTTGGCCACTCTGTTGTCCTCCCACAGTCCAAGGACATATAACTAGGTCTCTAATTGGCTCATTATGGGCATGTGTGTTAGCACACTGGCCACAGGAAGAAGTTTAGAAAAATGGATTCTGGAGAAATGGAGTGACAGTATTTAAAAATTTAAATCGGTGAAAGAGCATACCTAACAGAGAGAAACTCCGGCACAGACAGCAGGCAAAGACATGTGATGAAAGGATAAAGGAAGCTAAGGTAACTCGAAGAAATGCTAAAGAAAACCCCCCCGACCGAGAGCACCAATTGCTCTGGAGTGCGCTGGAGATGATCAGTCATCGGATAACTTGGCGATCCAGCCAGTCAGTCCTGCAGAGCCGTCCTTGGTGACAGCGCGCGTGACTGACTGCACATCTGTGAGCAACGACGCAGTGCGTTTTATTTACCATCCATGCGATGCGACAAGCACGTTTAATTATCGCCCTGACTGCTCAGTTACCCCGTACAGCTTACTGTAACACTTCTGGCCTTACAGAGACACAAGGTCTCCACGGTCATTAGAAAACCGGGCCTAACATACGGTGCCGTACTCCCTGAAGCCAGACATGGGGAGGTACCAGTCTCACATGCATGGGGCTCTTAATACTGACCGCTCCCTGTCCACGTGTCACGGCACCGACATCCTCCCAGCACTGCCTGGAGACTATTCCTTTGGCTGGCTATGGTCCAGCACCACAGCTACGCCCTGAAAATGCACATCCCGCATCAGCTACCATGCTGGAGTGTGCTTCCTATCTACAGGGCCCTGAGTGTAAACACATCTGCTACAGATTTAGAGCAGAAGCAGACACACCCCGTCAAACGCCGTCTGCACGCCTCGACAGCCAGAATTGTGACCGTCCCCTCACTGTCGCCTCACTTGTATTCTCCAGGACAAGGGTGTAACACTTACACCAGACTCTGCACCGTTGAACATACATGTTGATTAATAAACAAAAAAGGTTCTGTGCTCTTTACCTTCCACAACAAGCTTCGTTGTCTCGGTTTCCATTTTTAAGGATGGACTCACAGATTCAGTATGCTTTAAGTTTGCGGTCTTATGAAAACGTTTCTGGCCAGGAAATGTGATAAGATTTTGACTAACAGAATTTTTACAGGATGACAGTTCACTAAAATAAAACAAAGAAATTCATCAAAATCAAAGGGCTGACTTCACAAACAAAGCAAAATGCATTATTTAGAAAACCATATTTAAGAGAGATGAAAAAGACACATCAAAGCTTTTTGAAAGCATTTGATAGATGATTCTTTGATGGTCTGTTAACACTACTACAAACTCACCATATAAACTAATTTAACACCAGAATATCAGTTTACACTGACTAGTTATTCTAGCGAGGAGGATGGTCTTCTCCCCTCAGGTGGCAAAGCTAATGCAAATCAGAAATTCCACTTGCCCAAAGCATGCCTGACCCTGTAATTCATGCTGGACTCCCTAATGGAAAATGTGGTGCTATTGTGCTCTTGGTGACCCCTGTGGAGAGGAGGGTTCCTGCACATTCTGCACGCTCCTTAGCACATTAGCGGAGCTTCACAGGTTCTGCCCTCGAGCTCTGAGGAGGACCTCATCCTTTCCAGATCCCACTATATGTATCCCCTTAGCATGAAGGAAGAACTGCAACTCCGTGAAAGTAGTGGTTGGCCAGCCCACCCTTGGGTACCTCCGATGCCCCTTTAGCCTTTGCTACGTTTGTGTAACAGGTCCAATAGCCGCATCTGCAGGTTGTCCCATAGCAGGCATGGTTCTACACTGAGCGAAGAGTATCGAGTGACGATTGACGGCTCCTTTTGTCACCATGAGAAGCAGCATTGGGCAAACAGCCAGCGCTTGTGCTCGGATCACATTCACACTTTCGCCCACATAAACCAGAGGGGATCGCCTCCCTTTGTGATTAGGAACAGTTTTGCTTGATATAGGATGTGAATCAATTTGGCACGCCGAAATGCAGCAAAGAGGCTCTAATTGCCACATTAAAGAATTTATAATAGAACCCAAAATTTACTCTTGTGTGGTCTGCCCAAAGCCAAACACCGATTACCACAGCTGTACCGGAGATATCCTGACTCACCACTAAACTGCTCCCGAATTTGTTATAAACAGAACGTCCCCCAGGGATCAATAAGGTTCATCTTAATCTTAAATATACCCTCAACTCATCTTGCATTGCCGGTCTACACTGAAAAAGCCTCAAATTTCATACAAGTTAATAGCTTTTCATGTTATAAATGATATAAACAGGTGCTAGAATAACGACGATAAAGCGAGGAAAGAGTCTTGGTGATGCTAGTTGTGACTCTTCCTATAAAACCCCAAAACGCAAAAGGTAGAAATCAAGATATCACCCTAACCGAGTCTCACCCAGCACACGGGCCTCTCTCGAATTTATGTCTCCATCTCAAAATAAAAGCACAACACTTCTGTCTATCCTACCCTACTGGCATTTTAATGCCTCTGCAAGGAATCTTGACAAATAAAGAGGCACATAACTCATAAGCCACAGACTCTGGACATCGCTTGGAAAGAAGGCGTGCAATGACGGGCTCTGGTAGTGCTAAGCTAGCTCCTACTTTAAATATGTACTGGTTGAAGGTCCCCACCACATCAAAAGCAAAAACAGCAAAACCAAAATAGTAAGGCGGAGTAATCTGCACTCTTCTCACACACCACTGTGCGCCAGATGAGCGTCCCACCGCAACGTAGTGCGCCGACAACTGCAGCCGGATCAATGCGCTCTCTGCATCTCGTCTTCTTCATAATGGGGGAACATTGATCATAGAATTACTGATAGATTACGTGGACTTCACAAGCAGCTGACTGCTAATTCCTCATTCACACACGGGCCGAGGGGTCAGTGTCACGGGGTCCACAGCGGGCTCTTCATTATGTTTGCTGGGCTTTGAGGCTTTACATTAAAAATGGGCACTGCTGCATGGAATTAATGAATGTGACTCCTGAGGTGGAAGCCATTCTCAACTGGTGGCTTTATGTGAGGGTGTTTTTGTTGGGGGGGGGGGGGGGGGTAGAGGGTCTTGCTGTTCACTGGGTATTGGAGAAGATGTTTCACTTAATACTGTTTTGGCAATTAGTTCATTACGAATCACGAAACGTTAAATAGTCATGTGACCTAGGTTTGCCAGTTATCGGCAACACAATGACTACAGTGTCATTGTTCGGAGAGCCTTGTACTACACAACAGGCCTCTGTTTCCTGGCTGGCACACAGGTCTTGGCAGCATGCGAGGAGTCTTGACCAAGTGAGTATCACTCTCAGCATGAGGTGCTTGCGAACCCTCTGGCCATGTGGCACTATAAGATGCACGTATATTTTACAAAGTCCCTCAGTGATACATGGCATTGGCTGAGATAGCTGTCCTGGTACTGAGGATCATTACCCAAATGTTCCACCATCGCTTCGCCCCCTGATGTTCCTCTGCACTTCTTCTGCATAACCTGACAATTTAGCAGCATCATGCCTTTTATTTTGCTCTTCCATCTGGCCCCAAAATAACAGATCATCAACTAGCCCCAGACATCTGGCTTGCAAGAGTGTTTAGAGAATGGATCCATGTGTTGGCTAGATGCAGCACATCAGTCATCTGCGTGTCTTTCTCAGCCCCCCCCCACTTTCAGCAGCTGGATCCACTAACCACTATGCCCCCACCCCATCATTTAAACCACCGCCACGAACGACACTGTTTTCAGCGTCTCCTTTGAAGTAGTATTCCGGGGGCCATATTTATTCATTTTTTTTCCTTTACAAAAATACCTATTAATCACCGTAAAGTGTAATGATACAGAGCATTCAGCAGAAGGGGGGGGGGGGGGGGGGGGTTG
>JAODLD010000101.1:25220245-25240697 GCA_026781065.1 Mormyrops boulengeri | reverse complement strand
CCCCCCCCCCCCCCCCCCCCCCCCCCCCCCCGCTGGGCCGGTTTACACATAAGCAGGAGGAAGCCCACAGGTCACCATCCATCCTGTCCACAGCCAGGAGGAAATGACCGCAGCGGGGGGGTCACTCCCCTTCCGAGGAGAACACAACCTCACCCTCTGGGCGCGCGCTTCTGCGAACAGTCTATTCAAAGATGTAGGCAGAGCATTAACTGGCTCACTAGTCAAGAACGGCTACCGTCGTGCCAATCAGTCTGAGTCCAACCAGCCCCAACCAAAACAATCACTCTCAAGCCTGCACTTATATCTCCAGACCCAGAAAGGCATAGACCTGGCAGCATCGGCACTCATTTCTCTCCATTTAAGAATTTTGTATGCATGCGTGGCTTTGCAATTACTATATATAGCTAATTATTTTTGGACTAATGAATAACCAAATGGATTATCCCAAGGCAAAATTTTCACTTTTGGCTGAAGGTTAAGATTATTCCATACCTTTGACTCTATCTCGCCATGGGCCCCTATCTGTGGCCTACCTCACTGATCCTGAGCATAATCTGCTGACATTCCCACATTTTCTCGCATGAAGACCTTGGCGCTTGACACTGAACACGGACAGGAATATAATGAAAACAGCTGTACTGCGAGTGCCTTTGAAATTCAGAGAAGCTCTACGGTCACCTTATGGATAAAACTAAGAGGAACTAAAATCAGCTGAGCAGATGCACCATTAGAGCAGAACTAAAACTGCCCCGGAAAAGTGTCCTCCATGTTACCTTGTGGCTCAAAGAGGCAGGAAGAGAAAAAAAAAACATGAAAGAAATCAAAGAAAACAGTAAGAGTCAAACGGAGCTCAAGAAGAGCCTCCGACAGAGCTATGGACAGTCATGGCTGCCAGGCGTGAAATCATCAGATCTCTGGCATCCTGCTGTTGCTTGTTTAGCGTACAAATACACAGAATAACAGACAAGGAAAAAATGGGGGAAAAGGGCTTTGTCCAAAGTATATTTGTGCACACAAGAGCAAGGCTTCTCTCATTACAATTCAAATAAACAAAAAACTACAGAAGTAGGGATTAAAAAAAGAAACAGTAAAATTACATCTGCGAATGTTGACGCTTTACTGTAAAATATGTCCCATGGGGTCTTTCATTTCATTACACGTAATTTGCAATAATCAAAGCTGTGCTCATATTTTCTGCTGATCACACACAGCTATTGATGACTCACTTGCCCCTAGACCAACGTCCAGAAGGGAAACCTATTGTGTGCAGAAGCAATGGACCTATTGACCTGCGTACGTCCGTGCTATTATGACATCACAGTCACTATATTTGCTGCCAAATGGCCCCAAGTGAATGTGTACATGCCAGCGGTGCACTAATGCGGAAATGTTGCCCGTACTGATAATTCATATACTTTTGTTTAATATTACCGATAACTGAGATTTTCTGAAAAGTTTGAGTTGTATTAATAAGTTCTGAGTTTATTATCAAAGAAACAGACAAAACAATGGCACATTAAAAAGAGATGGATGATAGATATGCCGGCAGCTGTCAACTCACAGGAATCGTCTTTTCCACAAAAACTATGCAAAATTGACTTGCCCCGCACCATACAACACACTTTACAGCAAAAGACCCATATTAGTAATATGTATTAAATAATATATATCGAATAAATGAAAAGATTAAGTTGAAATATATTTTCAGTGTCTGACACCTTTTTGCATTAGTGCTTCTGTAAACTCGGAACTTCTGATATTTTTTGTTCAGAATTACGAGTATGTAGGTCGGTTTTACGTATGTCGACTGCTGCCTGTATTTTAAACTCCCTGCCCATTACAGCTCATTTGCTATAGAGAGATTGCGTAAACCACCTGCCATCTGACGGTCTGGAAAAAAAGCAAAGCATGGCCTCTTACAATATCTAAAACACTGCATTGCTGGCAATTTTAAGTTTTTAAAAATATTATCACAACAGCAGATATTGACTAAAGTATAAATATTGGACAGTAATATCGACCAAGACTGACACATCGCACCAATCGGATTGGATCTCTAATACATCCAACATAATTCAGATGAAAAACTGAATTCCTATACTTACGAAAAACCTTATATAACCAAGTTAACTCATTAGTACTGCTCTCTCAAGTGACTCATGTGAACCATTGATTGAAGACAGACTCATCTTTTTTTTTTTAATTCGCATCTGTGTCTGCGTGCAACAGGACTTCATAAATCTAAAGGCCCCCGTCCAAACTCCCCAGCAGAAGTCCCACAATTCATGAGCAGACATTCCAGCGAAAGGGGGAAGAACAGATCTGCAAGCAGCAGAGGTAGCACAATCTGGCCCTTTTACCTCATCATACACTAATGACATAATACAATAACGCTGTCAATCAGTACACAAAGTCACATTCATGCCACAACCCCAATTCAGACCACACATTTTTCACCAAAAACCCTTATTTTGAGCTCGCATATATTTTATTGGGAGCTGAAATTCTGGTTGGCAGGGCCTTGATGCAGGCTTCAAAGTGATCTTCCTAAGCCTTTGAAAGCAAAGAGCCTTCTCCAGCTTTCCGCTCAATGCACAGCTACTGATTGAGTTCTCCTGCTGCTGCCAGTGTGATGAGGTCTAGAGTGGACCGGGAAGAAATGCGTACTGGGTTACTTTCATCCCTCAGTCGGTCGAGAGTGACACACTTTTGTGGAATATGAGGTTGAAAACAAAGCAGAACCAATTTTGTTTCCATTACCATCAATATTGTTCGTTTTCAAACAGCATACTGTTGTGTCTATATTACAAAGGCTTTCTAATAAAAGGCAAACAGCTAATGCTAACTTGCGGAGTCCACAATCCAGGCATTGCAAACACAATTAGTATCTATTACACGTGCTAACACTTTGGTCAGACATCTCACACGAAACGCTTCACAAAGAGACTCAATGGAACACAAAACTATTTCCACAACCAACACACACATGCCAGAGTCTTTTAAATGGATTCCACTGAAGATTAATCACCCAAGGGCTGTTTTAGAAAGACACAAACATATAAAAATTCCTCAGCTGAGGTGCAAATTGTTTTGTTTTTGAGACAAAATTCTTAGCAAATCGCTGTTATGGCAAGACTGCAAGACCTCCTGTTTACTCAGACGGTCAGAAAACATAAGACGGGGGCGTGCAGCTTCTGCTCATTTGTCTTGCCGCTTTTCTTCAGAGAGAGCCGTGGACGTGGGGGGAGGGCAGTGAAAATCATGCCTGTAGTGTTGGAGGCGGCAGGCTGTGGAGCTTACATGGCCATGACTCTGAGCTCTGCCACCACAATTATCTCAGAATAAACAGGCCCTTTGAGCCCCTGCTGGGCACGGCTATCACGGTTGCTTCACGCGTCACCCCCTCCGCTTGGGTGCCTGTCCCAAACCCATCTTTCTCCGTGTCAATCACATCCTGAAACAGCCTCATTATGATGCAACCCTAGAGCGGAAGGGCTCTCCACTAAGTCCTACTGCTACAATGTAATCTTTGCATTGTTTACTCCGAGATTTAATCTAAAACTGGCTTTGTAACTGCAGCTTAAGCAGTAGCCATGTACATTCAAAGCTGTGGTATATCCCACACTCTAAACACAACATCATTCAAATCCATCTTTTAGGTAAAATTTGCCAGTCAGCAGTTTGTCTGAATGGAGCTATTAGTAAACCACATGGCAACCACATGGCATTCCCTGTGACTAGCACATGATGACAGAGATGAACTGTCCATCCTGCTCATCTCTGATTCTTAAGGTGACATCCTCAATTAATAACAGTAACAGTTCTGAAAATGAGACCAAAACCACGATACGAACGTTCATGATGTTGTGCATTCCAAAACTGCGAAATCCCCCCCCCAAACCCCAACCCGCTTTCACTGCTGCAGGTGCAGGTGAAGCCTGTTGAGTTCTCATTACATTACTAATGTTGCAAAACTCATTTTCATTTCACAATTAACACTATAACTACACTTGAGCTACAAAATGATTATTCTATTTAAAATTAGGGCCAGCGGTATATTTTGTAAATATTACACGTTACACCTGTTTATTGTCCTCCAACTGCATGTGTCACGTGACTGTTTTGGTCCAATCCGATCACGCCTGCGGTGAAAGCTGTTAGTTTCATTAGCTCAAGATGGATAATAATCCAGTTGGAATCTGTTGGCGATTAATACAACCCAGAAAATTTTCCTGTTTTATCTGATATACTCCCCACCCCACCCCTCCACAATAAAACCGAGGTACGACTTGAACAGTGGTTCAAGAATCAAGGTCTGAACTGAACCGTGGATTTGGAAAATCATTACACCCCTACACTCAGCAAACAGTGTGTCCTTAATTAGCATCAGTGAGATCAGTGAGACTTAACACAGAAAGTCAGAATTAAAGAGATAACAGGAACTACAGGAGTGGTCTAATTTTGCACAGTTCATTTATACGACTGCCTTCTAACTGAAACCAGACAAAACAGACAGGGGGTAGACAAAATAAAAGAAAGACTGTGTTAAAATTGGATTTAACTTTGAAGTAGCTAAATCACAATCAAGCATAGCTACAAAGCTGAGTCATAATAGACTGAATACCAATTAGCAGAATGTGACAGCTGTAAAAGAGGTTGAACAATCAGCACTTTGATATGTAAGTTTTCAAAGCAACATGAGGCAATTAACATGTATGTCACAGAATCTTTCTTTTTCTAATTTATTTATTTTTTTAATGGTTTCGCTCTTTGACATTGTGAGGCCCCAAATGCCGTGATGACTGGGTTCAGAAAAGCAATCGACTGTCACCATGGTTCAGTAAATAATAATACAGCCTAGGGCATCACAGCCGTAGCAATACCTGGTCAACAGACATGGACTCGCTATTATTCTCAAATTATTGCCATCCAGATGGGCTGGGCTAATTAACTAAGGGACTAATGTTAATCTGCAAAGCTCTAAGAACTTGCGGAAGAAAATCATCTAGCTTTGTGACAAATTAAAGAACATTATTAATTTACTTTCTTAGAACATAATGTCATCTGAAGAATATTGAAAGTTTGCTCCATGCAAACCTAGGGAGTGCATGTGATTCCTGGGATAGGCACCAGGGTCAGTCTGACTCTGCACTCAATAAGCAGCTATGGAGGATGGACGGATGGATGGCAGAGTCCAAATAGATCACCCAAGTCAAGGCCACAATGATGAAGACACGTTTTGAACTGGTGACCTTCACAGCACAAGATGAGATACTGCTATAATGTCCGTTGCCTGGTTCCAACACACATCTGTTTGGCTCCATGAATGCAATATTGCTGAACATTTTCAGTAACCATTTAAAATGTGGCACAGCACATGACAGAAGAGGATGGCGAAAACGACAGGGACTAAAATGCAGTAGCATGGCTTAAGCGTGTCTTAGAAATGTGCTCTCCTTCACCTGGGCATTCACCAATCTGCCGGCTCGATGCTCTTTCAAATGTAAAGAGGCTCTCAGCACAAACTGCTCTCTCTCATCTCACAGCCTCCTGCCTTATTTGGGGAGGATGCTGCCACAGATCTGTCACCGGCACTATCTACAGCTCAGCTTGCCAGCCGCCTTATAAGGTCTTGAAAAAGATGGCCTGCAGCATCTAGTCCCTCTGGCTCCGTGCTGAGAATCCAGCCAGCCTCCCTTGGAAGCTACAGGGAGACCACGCAATTACCTAAAGCGCCGTTTCACCCCAGAGAGTTCAGTTGTTGTGAAGAGCTCCCCAGGAGGAGGATCTTTGATATCTTTGTTATGTCCGTCTGCCGGTCTCAGAGCAGCACTGTTGGCTGGGCTATCAGCAAACCCAAAGCCAGGACTCTCAAGCCATGCATGTCTGTCTCATCATATCAGTGACACAGCTCAGTTTTTTCTGATCCCAGCTGCCAGTCGCATTTTCCTTGACCTGATTCTTCAAAAGGTACCCTTAAATCAAAAGCTACTGTTTCTAGTCCCCAAACACACATGCTACCCTAACCGAGTTAAAAGCCTACTTGTCGTAACTGAATAATGTCCATTTTCAATCCTAACTTTCACCTACTGTTTCAAGTCAAACTTGTAAAAGAGGCATTTCATAAAAGATTAAAAATCCCACAAGCAAAGCTTTCTTTCAACATGACTGCTACACCAGGTGGAAAGCAGCCATGTACCACAGCCAGCAGAAACAAACACTTCTGCATTCCTTCCCCACCTTTTAGAAGAACTCACTGGTTGATCTGCAGGATAGAAGGATTTACTTATAATTTTATCGAAAGATTAATTTATCATTTTGCTATCTAAATAATCACTGCACCATTTGACCTGGAACCTCCCACGTTACAATTGATTACTGTGCTTTCCCAGATCCTAAGGCTTATGTAGTCTACAAAATCTATCCAGTCCTCCAATTATACCATGCTGATTATGCCACAGCCAATCGCAGCTACTCAACGGCCCTGACTCTTAGATAATTAAAGTCTGAAATGACTCGAGGGACTAATGGTGGAGGCCGCTAATGAGAGGTACACAGAGTACTCCTGTATTAATTAATCCAATACCTGAAAACTACATAGTCGCAAGTCATGGTCATGGAAACACACTGCAACTACATAAGATAACGTTTCTGCAGTGAGCCAAACTCATCTTCAAATTTTATAGCATCTCATTTAGTTGAGTGTGTTCAATTATCCCAGAAGAAGCGTCGCTGACTCCTCATGCAGACGCTATCCTTGCCTATGACTTTGGACCTTAATATTCATTTGGGATTCATTTTCTCAGGGATGGGAAACAGCGAGCTGTGTAATATATCCCACATCGTGGGCAAAAGTCGACACGCAGCATCCCTAATCTCATTGGACGTTACTCACAGGAGCCGGATCGCCCAGCCCTGTTGCCAGTGAGAAACTGGGAACCGTGGAGGACTGTCACACTGGGAATCCGTGCTGCACAACACTTGATTCTATTATGCATTGCAGTAGACCTACGGAATAATTACTTGAACAAAATGGATCTGACTGCATTAGTATTCTGCACCTGGCCATCGCCGGTTCCACAAATCTCTCCTGTGCTTTTGTTCTATCATCTCTTCAGATGGATGAGCTCCCTGCCTCTTCCGTCCGCGAATGGCGCTATGATTGCCGAGCCGTTCTGCCCAGCACACAGGTAGCATTTGAGCGTTACATCTTCTAAAGCGATACGCACACAGAATTGTCACTTCTATGTTTTGAGAAGCCAGTCAACTTGTAAGAGCTGGCAGATCGACATAAATCGTGAGGAATGTAGAAGATCGACAGAGCAACACAAGCTGTCCCTGTTATGGCACCAGGCGTCACATAGGAGACTTTGCATTTCGTTGACTGTCATGGAAATGACAGTACATGGCAAATCATTAGTCTTTACTTGTAATCTTTACCATGAATGTGTATATTTTTGGAATCTCAGTCTGACAAAAAATAACGAGTGCTATCAGTTCCTTAATACCAGACGCCACCTGCAATCTCGCCTGATGCATACCAGTAAATCTTACGGATATATAACCAGCCCAAAAGTGCAGAACTACACTAACCCATCATTTTCCTCCATCCCACTCTTGTTTAGTTCCCCAGCTGAGTCACAAACCACACAGATTACTCAGCTAAAATAATTTTCAAAGCAAAAGCAAATCATCCAGGCCCTACGATATGTCAATGCAGCCCTGAACTTCCTATGTTTGGAAGCACTGATGCAGTTAAGCAACCACAGCCCCCTCAGTGAGCGATGCAACTGACAGATTGCTCCAAAAGAATGATTGTGATGAGTGACCCGCAAAGACAGTCAAGGAGGTGGGGATATTTTAACATGCTAAAATACCCAGCAGTCTGTAGCAACCCTCATGATCTCACTAAGATGCTTGTGCCTGTTGGTTTTGCTAATGTATTTCAGGTTGCTGTCTTAGCTGTGTGGCTGGAGTGTGGCTCTCGTCAGGGGCTGACTGCAGCTGAAATTGCTGCAATACTGAAAGAAACAAATTCAACATGCCGCATTTCATTCTCAGGGTTTATAATGTAAAGTGGGTTGTGTTCTTTCTTGTAGCTAATGAGACTACTTACTCTTTTTGAAATCAGGGGTTTTGGATAAGTTTTCCTATTTGTCGTCTGTAAATGTCCGTTAATGGATACTTCTTATATAGTAATGCAAGCTGTTTTAAATGATCCCTTTCATTCAGGAATTACAATGAGTGTTTTTATTTTTGCTTAATTTAAGTGGAGATGAGCGCTGTTAGTGAGCATCGCCACACAGAGCAGCTCGGAGATGCCCACTCATTTCAAAGCCAGACATATCTGTCTGCCAAATGGAAGGATTTGGCAAAAATCTACTAAACCGAGCTGCTGGGAGTGTGCCTTAAAGGGAGTGATATGCAGTCAGGGAATCCCACCGATAATTACAGCCACTATAGCAAAAGGCAAATATTTCATTTACATATTTATGGGAATGCTTGGATATTTTGTAGTTATATCACCTTCTGACATGCCTTTGGAGAAATACTGCATATTTGTTAGGCAGAATAACATTTGTAAGGCTAGCTCTGCCTTCAAGTGCTCATCTAACCCAGCACTGGTGTTTTCTCTCATCCAGTATGTTGTAAACAACAGCCCATGTGTGACGGCGATTGTTTCAGTCAACCTCTCAATTAACTCACTACGACATGAGCGGATCTCACGGTCACACCCAACAAAGCCTGGAAAAAACACATTCTAAAGAGAAGTGCATTTTGACAGCAACAAGAACATGAGTAGTTTTCCTCAGGAAAAAAAAGACCATTACTGCGGCAAATCCCAATACCATACAAATACCGGTACCATACAAATACCGGTACCATACAAATCTCAATGAGTCTTTTTATTACACCAGTGTGGGTGATTATTATCTCCCAAACGTTTATCCTTCTCAGGGTCGTGATGAGGCCTGGATCTTACCCGGGGCACCATGGGGAATAAGGCTGGAGTATGCTGCAGAAGGGGTACTAGTCCTTTGAAGGGGGGAATAAGAAACCATTGCATAACTAATGTATTTTCAATGTATGTATGCTATTGCAAAGGGAGAAATTTTATTGAAATTTTGAATCATGTCAATTCAGCCAGAAATTAATCAACTTTTCCACTGTGATATGCCTAAACAGCTTATCTAGACCAAAACCAGCCCACTGAAGCAGGATTAACCATGCTATGGTTGGTTTTCAGAAGCATACATTGTTTTAAATCCACTTGACTACACAGAGTCAGGATATCAAACATTTCAGAGGCAATTGTTCTAAACGGAAATATAAGAGCCATAAAATGTCACTTGGTGGAGAGTTACAGTTTCATTACTCTGTAGCCTGAAAAGACATGTGAGAGGATCGGCTGGGGCCTACATGTGCTTAGCATAAATGTCACGCTGCTTTGCAGCGATCCAGCGAAACGTGTCGACCTCGTACCACTACACTCAGCCTGTCCCTGTTCTATCACGCACTCTGGATGGATGCCCCATGTCGTGTTTCATGATGTACCTCCTGCTAAAATCACTTCCTCCTAGTCTTCTTTTCCACTGTGGCAATGATCACAATCACAAATGGTTTCTTTTCACAGTTTAGAAACCCCAAAGGCCTTCACAACTGACGTGTGTGCCAAAACACACCACCGATTATGTCCCGAAAATCACTGCGGCTAAGCTGGCTCTCAGCAGCCTGCTATTATACTTCTTAATAATAGGTTTGGTAAACCACTCTTGTTCAGTAGAAGACTGCAGTAAGGAGCGAATTTCAAGCAGCGGTTATATGGTGTTCATGTGGAGGGCCGCAATACATTTTTTAAACAATACCATTGTTGACATCCATGCCATTAATTAGAATTTCATACTAAATAATTCCACAAATAAACAAGGCACAGAAGTAAATATAGTGATGGTAAGAAGATGGGTGGTCTCAGACAAGTGACATTGTTTTTCCACTGTCTACTCCACTGAAAAAGGCCACACTTTCTGTCAGGATCAGTCCCTGCCTTTGTCCGTCTCCTTGATTGGCCGGTAGGTGTCGCTGGTCATCCCATTCCTGTGTTCCTATCATCTCCTAATGTTTGAGTTCTTTGTGAGTGTTAACGACCCACACCTGTTTCCTGTTACCCCTAGCCTTAATGTTTAGCTAATTTGTAATGGTTCACACCTGTCCCTTGTCTGTCCCCTGTGATCTATGTATACATGTGCCTGCCCTTATCCTTCCCCTCTGTTGGTACTTGTTTGTGGTTTTAGTTGTTCCTTGTGGTATACCCTGTTTCTTGCCTGCACACCCCTCTGTGTTCCCTGATATGTCTGTGCTAGTCTTTGTTAGTCCTAGTTTTCTACCTGCCTTTGTTTTGCCCCATGCGCTCTCTTGTGTTTTATGTCTGTTTTGAATTTGGGTTTAATATAAAGTTCATCACTCCTCAGTCAAGAAGTGGACTGGCCCTCAATATGCCCCCTCGTGATACTCTAATATACCATGAAGGTTTGCTGTGTAAGTAAACAGATCTGTTTCACTGTATTACAGTAAAGACTATTTTTGCCCCAGCTGGGTGCTTCCTGGAAGTTCCTGCAGAGTTGTGAGGTGAAGGGAGTGGAGGGAAGCGATGTATGAAGAAACAAACACTTGATTTTATTCTGGGAACAGACTCCCCTTCCATTAATAAACAGATAAGGCAGGCAGATACATGTGCTCCTTGGCTGAAGAAAGGCGGCCACCTCAGTGAGCCTTTGGGTTTGTTTCTCGGGTTTCTGATACCCATGGTCAGTGAGTCAACGTACAAACCGAATGAACTATGACTTAAAAACACTGCAACGACTTCTGAAAGATTAATGGCGATCTCAAAGAACTTCAGTGGAAAAATATGAAAAAATATGGATTTGGGTAATTCCTTTAAAGTATGTTTCAAGAATCAGCCGTGTCATACATCAGAATGCTGTAGTGAAATTACACGGCTATCCGCTGCTTTTGGAATGTTCGCTTTATGGCACTCTGCTCTTATGAAAGACCCACATTAGCGTGTGTTTTCGCTAACTGAAAGAAATCCAAAGAAGATCTTCGCTTTTATGAAAATGGGAGAAAAGTGAAAATAGTGTTTAGCATTTGTTTATCAGCGAGCCAATATACAGTCATGTACCAGAAAATGATGTTTTGGTGAACGATGGAGCGCATATACGACGGTGGTCCCATAAGAAAAATTTGTGTCCCCAAACAACTTTGTAGTTGTCACAATATCATAACGCAATGCATTACTCACGTGTTTGTGGTGATGCTGGTGTAAACAAACCTAGTGCGCTGACAGTCGTGTAAAAGTATAGCACGGACAATTATGTACAGTACATAACACTTGATAAAGATAAAAAACGACGTTACTGGTTTATGTATATATTATACATATACTACATTGTACTTTTTATTGTTATTTTAGGCTATACCATATACCAGGGCTATTCAAATCATGTTCCTCAAGGTCCGAGCCCTGCTGATTTTCCAGCCTTCCTTTACCTGTGAGCCAGGTGTGAAGCCTCTGGCCAATCAGAATCAGTAATTATTAAACTAACTACCTTGGAGAACTGAAAACAAGACCTGGATTTTGAACCCTGCCATATACCCTAGGTGTGTAGTGAGCTACACCATCTATGTTTGTGCAAGTACACTCTAAAATCGTCGAATGGCACATTAATCGTAACATATCCCTGTGATTAAGCGACGCATAACTCTTTTGATTCTAGTAGGTGAAGCTACACTGTACGTGCATTATTTCTACTTTAGATAGGCTCTGTATTTATCCTATCATTCCTGCTTTTACTACTGTACATGTTAGTGTTATTTTAGATTTTATGTGTTATTTGGTATGGTTTGGTAAGTTATTTGTTCAGTTTGGAAATGCTTAAGATTTTTTGACATATAAATTTCCGGTAATTGCTTCCTTGCTTTATGTCATCGCAGCTTATGCAAGGTTTCAGAGGAATGTTCTACTTTCGTAAAGCGGGATAGCTATATATCAATCAAATCTCTTGATTTATCTGTACCCTGTGAATCAGAGGTTTAATGGCTGTTTCTGTGGTATGCATCAAGACATAGGAGGTGAGAGAGATTTAGAAAAGGAATGGGAGAAAAGGTGAAACTGTTCCTGACATGCATGTTTAACCTCACCTTGGACAGGCTGGGAGACAGACATACTATGCTGGCATATGATCGACTGGACCTACATTTTTTAAAGCAAACTTTTCAGTATTGTCTCATACTTCCAAACATTTGTGACCTACCGCTATTACCCATCCCTTCCAAATCAGACCTGATTAAAATATCGGTGCCAAATCAGAAACACTTCAATAGCAACTAATAGCCTCCAATTATCCATGCACACCGGAAATCAGCTGGCCATCCCAATAAATCTCATCAGGGTGTACGCACTACATACGATCGATTTCCTTGTGTCCTGGAAATTTCAGGTTGTCCTCTTTCTGCAACACAGAGCCTCAAATACCAGGTACAGGAGCCACGGCGAGAGGCAAGAAACAGTATTAGGAGGATTTGCTCTAATGTTCCAACACTATAAGCGTTTAAGACTTTTAGCTATCAGCTATATTCCAAATAAACTGAGGTTTCCTGTAGAGCAGGGGTAGGGAACCTGATCCATGGAGAGCCGGCGTGGGTGCGGGTTTTCGGGATGATCTCTCAATCAGCCAATTACAGTGGGTTCCCAGGACTGGAGTTGAGAAGAACCGCTTTATTATTGGCTGACTGAGAGGTCATCCCAAAAACCTGCACCGGCTCTCCATGGATCAGGTTCCCTACTCCTGTAGAGCCTCTGTTGTGTTCTGTTGGGTAAGCGAGGCATTGCTCAGCATCCTCAACACTGTCTTCACTAAACCTTCAGAGTCTGTCATGAGCTGTAGATCCTCAGGACATATCCATGGCACCCAGAAGAAGAAAGAGTTACATCCAGGTCAGACCTAGAGAGGCAAGACAAGAAACCTGCACAATATGACTCTCCTGGCTCTGAGATTACAGTCTAGCCACAGCACTGTAATGAGGTTACCGACGGAAGTACATCAGCGAGGGCAAAGTGAGTCTATTTATAACCATTTCTTTGTTTGTGGTTTTCCCCTTGACATTCGCAGGTGCATCCATTAGCAGTAAACCGGGGTGGGAGAGGCACAACTTTGAAGGTGACTCCATTTAAATCGACAGTGCCATCATGTTCCTCTAAGCATCACAACACAAGATTTCTTCAGGGTAGAAACAACCTCACTGTGAATCTTCACTGATCCCACCTTTAAACGAGCGTTACTAGAAAGCTGCTGAAACAGGAGAAGCACCCCCACCTATTGTAGCCCCGCGGTAACGAGAGACGCCGCATGGGAGCATAGGTGAGGGAGCTGCGCCTTTTCAGGACCTGCTGATGGGTGACTGTGATCCAGGGCTAAGCAGCTATATGCAAAGGTCCAAGGCTTGGGTGCCAAGGGAGGCCCTCTTTGAAGGGACCAATGACGTATGAGTATAAAGTGAGAGAAGCAGGTGAAAGTGGGACTTTATACTGAGAAAGTATTCAATAAGCCAATAAGATAATGGGTTCGAATCTTGTGCCCAGCAAAGTAATTATATACTCATTGGGCCCTTCAGCAACACTCTCAACTTTAACTGCACCAAGGGTGCTGGACGCTGGCCGACCGTGTGCTTTGTCACCAAAACTGTGTAGCCTTTGGAGAGCAAGATGAAGTATGTGAAAACCAAAAATTTCCTATGCACCTTGTAGAGAGAGCAAAGAGAGTATAATGTCTTAGAAAATTCAAACAGAGCCAAATATGGACATGCGATGCTCCCAATTCACACCGTTTACCCTCTGTGCAAAGAGGAAGCCATTACGCCAGCGGACATGCCAAAGACATGCGTCTCCCCAATGGGCAGGGTGTACTGAGGGGGGCGCTGCTACACACCAGAGCTTGTTTTTCCGTTACCAGCTTGAGTTCACAGCCCCCAAGAATGGCAACCTGATTACCAAGACTGTGTGCGACCATAACGTGGTCGGTGTGGGTGTTTCCTGTCAAGACCAGACCCCTCGTCTGGAAAAGATCCCACACTGGCTTTGCTCTTTTCCAACATCTTCGAACACCCATTCCCAGAGTTCTGCTTAAAACCAGCACATTGCAAAACATCTCAAAGCCCGTCTCACATGCCTACATAAAATAATCATTATTGTTTTTCTGATTTGTAACCATAAAGTTGTTTTGACCTCGTGGTGATTCCCAGGATAACATGTTTGCCACTATTGTGCCATTCTGACTTGTTTGCCGCTCATGGGAGTTTTACTTACACATGAATGTTCTGAGGGCAGACTGAAAAATGATTGGTTCTGCGAGATTACCTCCTCTACAATCTGTTTGGTTATCTCTTCGACCCTGTCATTTTTTCAGTCTGCCCTCAGAACATTCTTGTATAAGTAAAACTCCCACGAGCTTGTTTGTGTCACAGAAAGGTCCCAAAAATCTCCAGAAACAAAGGTGCATTAGGGACCACACCATCATTGCAGCTTAGGGTGTTGGATGTATGACACAGGCCTCACCACCAACATCAGCAGTCCCAGTTTGCACCCAGAGCCAGGCCAGAGGCTCCACAACTCACAGAGTGTGGAAAAAGGTCTCCAAAAAGGAGACTGTCACTGAATAAATGATGTAGTAATGCATTACTTTGGGGCTACTCTGTTTTGAAAGGTGCTATATAAAAATAAATCTAATTGAACTGAATTGAAAATTGAGTTGAACAGAAATGAATCAGCATTATTCTCCTTATTTACGGGGAACAGAACTGAGATGATCTGGCCTTTGTCTGTGTGACGGAGGCCAGAAGTCCAGCGATGAATGGGCAATTCCCTACCATCCTGCAGAGCGGACTGGGCCCTGAGTGTGGCGGGGGGAGGCAGCATGGCCCATATCACAATATATTTCATCCTCAGCACTCCAACGCTAAAGGAGGCCCGCAGGCTTCTGCTACCACGGAGCTCCCAGGACGACTGGACCTACATGCTGAGTGGACATTGCAGAGGGGAGGCCGGTGTCTGCAGGATGCTGTGCGAGGTCCACCAAGCACACAGTGAGCAGGACGCTGGTGATGCCAAAGAAAACAGGAAACCACGGAGTTCACCAAAAAAAACCTTGGCAGGCCGCTCTACCGTTTTACCTCATATCTGTCCATCCATCCTCCATAAGCGTTTAGTTTATAGGGACACGGGGAGCCTGGACCCTATCCCAGGAAGCATAAGGCAGGAACACCCTGGATGGGATACCAGTTGCATGCTTACAATCACGCATTATGGGAGTTAAACCCAGACAGACACTGGAGAAAAATCCAAACTGCAGAGAGAGAGAGACACACCGCCAAGGGCCGGATTTACACAGCCAACCCTGGAGGTGGGAGCCAGCAGTGCCACCCATCAAGCCACTTTACTTAACAGCCATATAATAATTTCCAATAACCTATTATTAAGAATTACTCTGGATGTATTTCATAAAATCTGTGCACAATGACAAATCTCTGCAGGGCACCATGTGCCATAAAAGCACAACATTATATTCCGTAAGTGTGATAAAGTGCCATTGGGAACCCAACACAGAACATCTTTGTCCAGGCTCCAGGAAGGGTCTCCTCTCCTGCCCCCCCTCCCCGCTCTGTTCCTGACCCTCTAGAAAAAGCCTGGGGTGGAATTTCCAATCCGCTCGCAATGCTAAGACAATCTGACACCAAATGGGAGGAGCTCTTCCGGCGTACAGAACATCACCTTAAGCGGGTGCCAGTAGCCTGGCATCGAATGCAGAATCCTGAAGGCTCCTAAATAAAGCCACATGTGCCCCATACGTCAGAGGCCTGCCTAACTGCCAGTGTATAGCCTACATACGTGTCATGGAGCTCAAGGTGCAGTGCAGATTCATTACATGAACAATTCACAATAATCCCATAATGTGTATTCTGGGAGACGACATAGACGTCTGAGAGTCAATCAAGGCCTGAAGCTAAGGGCAGGGTTAAATAAATTGAATAAAGGAGACAATGGAACCTTCCTTTTTATTGCAGGACTCCATAAAGCTGAACAGCGAGAGCCCTACGGCACCCAACTACCCCATAGCACTTCTTGGTTCGGTGCTACCTGAACCCAGGAAAAACCAAACGAAAAAGGTGGGATGCCACCTGGAGAAGGAAAAGCTGTAATGTCAAGTCGGGAATTTCACACAAAGTTGCTCTTTTTTTCCCCACCATGACTAGAAGACAAACATGTCCTGCTACGAATGAACCTGTGGTGACGCAGGGCCTCTCTACACACGCTTATGTCGTTCGTCCCTCGCCGTGTAGGACACGCGGACAGAGCTGCGCTTTCTCATCCGCTCACCCCATCTGCATGGTGCGGTGGCCAATGGAGCAAAGCGAAATAAACGAGCCATTGATTCGGTTAATAAACCACAAACACAGCACAGAGGTCCCTCACTGAGGATTTCAGTGTAATATCTCCTGAAAATCTTTGTGGGTTGTGCTAGGAAGAGACATCAATGGATCGAAAATAACGGCCTGCAAAATCAATAGTTGTTAGGACTGAAAATTAGCTTAATAACCCGGCTTGTTACTTCATTGTCAATGTAATTTCTATATAAAATGTCAGTTTTAGATTTTGTAAGGAAATAGCATCCACTAGAATGGCTATTTTATACTCGAATGTGTGTTAGGGCTAGGTGGGCGTACTGCTATGGAAACTAAGTGCAGACAACTCTTGCAGTCAGGTTTTACCGTAAACATGACATAAATGATGTTTATTGTCCAGCCAATGTCAAAGTGAAAGAATTTGTTCTTACTATGTGAAACTGGCAAGGCCAGTAGGTGAAAGCCTGTGAGAGTCGGGATACTGCTGGTTGCTCATACCAGTTGCATGTGGTTTCCATTCACATATAGAGGGGAATTCTACCCAAAAATAAATCAGGCCCATTCCATTCATCAGCTAACGTTGTCCTAGGTGGCCAGAGGGAGTTGGGTTACAAGCACCTGCAGTTTGTTTCCAGAAAAAAATCATCCATGGATGTTTCCAGAAGACATTTCTGTAATGATTTGAAATGGAGATCCGTTTAGAGAGGATTTCATTTAAGCTCCCTGCATTTCTGTATTTTACTGATCTCAGTGTCAACAGCAGTCCCAGGCATCCCTTCTGACATTCGATGACTTTAATAATTCTCTGTTACCAAGGAACCGCAGTCCTATCACAATGTAAAGAGCATTCTTGATGGTGCCCACTGGGAATTTTATTAAAAAGGATAAGAACCAGCTATGATCCAGGAAAGACTTTATTCTTACATTCAAAAATTAAATAAGTGTGATCTGGTACAGCTTCCCATACAGGGAAAATGGACAAAATACATCATGATCAGATGTCAACAGAATTCCCCTGTAATGAACTGCAGCTGTAATTTAGTTAATATAACTCCAGTCAAAACATTGATTACCATCCATAATCAAAAAATATGATACCTTCAAAGATCCCCAAGTCTCCTAAACAAAGCCTCACGCAGTTCTTGATAAATTACTACACAACACTCATGGGAGAGAAGAGTCTGATGCTATTAGTACTGATGAGCATATAGTAAAATGATCGATGGGGTGAGCTTAGGGTAGATGACGGTATAAAATTCAAGGTGACCTTGTCACACGGTTGGCATTCAGTACGCAGGCAAACAGCCGTCTGTTTGAACGGTTCACAAATCCGCAGAGCGAAAGTCCGAATGATGAGGCCACACTCGTTCTTTCACAGAGCCATTCCTCCTATTTAGTGCACAGGGTCAGTGGCCGCATGGCACAATACAGGGTCCCATTCATTCATCCATCCTTTATAACCTCTTATCCAGTACAGGGTCACTGTTAGCCTGGGGCCTATCCCAGAAAACGTGGGGCACAAGGCAGGGGACAGCCAGGATGCGATGGCAGTCCACCGCGGGGCACACACTCACACACTAAGAGCTATTTAGAGACACTAATTAAACTGCAAGTTTGTGAGAGGCTGCGAGAGTAAATGCATGCAGAAAGTACACAGACTGAAAGCCAGGGGCAGGACTGAAACCCCCGATGCAGGAAGTGCCATTAAATAATGAATGTTGACAGTGCTGACCATGCGGCTTACTGTGGACCCTTGACAGCCCCTCGCCACATGGGAAAGGCAGAGCACACCAACAGCGTAAGCCAGCACCTTGGATATCATCATTATCAACCCATAATTATTCAGGGTTATCCTCTGACAACTGTTGTGTTCTCTGCTATTAAATTTGCATTTTCAAAAATGTCTCTGGTTTTTAATTGTCAGATTCCCACATAAATGGGATGGGAAACGGTAACCCATATGATGCTAGAGATGCTCAGCTGCAAGCGCTTGAAATATGCAGACTGCGAGGCCTCAGCGATGACTGTGAATTTGCAGACTGTGACCTCTTGCAGTGCCTACACACACATAGTCGTGTAATCATATCTTTTTGAGGACCGCTCATTCATTTCTATGGGAAAAATGATAATGCTAACTATGACAACCTTACCCCCTACCTCACCATAACCATAAGTAACCAAACAAAATACAAGATTTTTGCATTGCAGTCACAGATTTTTATAATAAGAGTTTTCCCATATGGGGACCAGGAAACTGGTCCTCATAAGGTAAAAAAAAACGGGTATTCATCACATTGTGGGGACATTTGGTCCCCACAAGGTAAAGTATACCTGGACACACACACACACACACACACACACACACACACACACACACAAGGGTTTGTAATTATATAATTATCTTTGTGGGGACTCTCCATTCATTTCTTAGCCATAAGTAACCAAACAAAATATGAGACTTTTGGTTTTTTGGAGAATTTTTAGTTCACAGCATTCACAGATCTTTCTTGGGATCTGGAAAATGGTCCCCACAATGTCAAAATCACAGGTTTTTATCACATTGGTTTCTACAATGCAACATAAACATAATCCACACACAAACATTATACAAATAACAATATAGAAATACTATATAAACACTACACAAATACAAATATGTTTTGGTTCAGACCTTGGTTCTTGAGCTACTCTCTTTTTGTTTTTGGAGAGGCAGATGAAAAAGAAAAAAAATTCTGGGTTTTATTATTTATTTCTTCATGAAAATAGCCTGGCTTTTACTGCAGGTGTCATCAAATTGGACCAAAACAGTCACGTGACACACGCAGTTGGAAGACAATAAAATAGGTGTAACGTGTAATATTTACAAAATGTACAGCTTGCCCTAACTTTAAAAATAATTTCATGATTTGCATGTGTTATAGTGTTAATTGTGAAATGAAAAAATTATTTTTGTAACATTAGCAACATAATGACAGCGGAACAGGCTGCACCTGCCGTGGTGGCAGCAGGTTGGGGGGGGGGGGGTGGATATCGTGGCCCCGTCTTCCCGAACCACAACACAAGATCGTTAATGTTTGTATCGTGGTTTCAGTCCCAATTTAAAAAGAATTACACAATTAACAAATATGTGTCCGACAAAAGTCAGATACATAAGCCAAGCGTTTATCACAAAGTTACATTAGAATAAGATGTGCAGCAACAAGAACATATATGCAGTGAACGCAGCTTAATTTAAAACTGATACAATAGAATCCAATTCTGAAATAATCAAGGAATAATTGCGATGAGAGGCATAATAAAGATGGAGAAATAAGAAAGTCCATAAAAAGGATGGAGGAACCACACGGAAAGGCATGAAGCAGAATATGTAGGAATCTTGGATGACTTTATCTAAGATGACATAAAGTGACCACATCAGATAATCCTATCATAACACAACAATAATGTTGCTGACCCAAGAGACACAGGAAAGTCAGGCTGTTAATAGCTTTATGAGCATCACGTCCTCTGGGACATTTTCCCTGAGCTTCCGAAGGAAGATGGACTCTCTCATTACTCTGGGCTTGGGTGCAGAACAAAGTCAAAGTGTGCCTACAGGTATGCTAGATCAGAGATGTGAAAAAAGAGAAGATCCTGCTCTATCGCTCTCTCTCCCTCTCTCTCTCGCTCTCTCTCTCTTGCTCTCTCTCTCTCAGCCCAATGCCCGCCGGGACTGTCAAACCAAGCAGCAGGACCTTGGTCAGTCACAACACACGGTGCTCAGTGCAACACCTGCTTTCTCTGGTTCTCCTTGAGCAGTCCTGCATGGCACAATGTCACCCAGCGGGTCCATGTGCAGAGCAGAGCTGCTCTACAATAAATTTAATAAACAGCTCTTCACCATTATCATAAAATGTTTTGAAGTTTCTGGTAATGGAAAGCAGGCAAGAATGCCAAGCACGGGGGGGGGGGGGGGGGATGGATGACAGGAGGGTATTATACATTTGTCCAATCAGAT
>JAODLD010000101.1:25155123-25174118 GCA_026781065.1 Mormyrops boulengeri | reverse complement strand
GCTCAGATTTAAAGGAACCCAGGGTTTTAGCTTGCGCTACACTAGCAGGAAGACTATTCCATACTCCAACGACACGCTCAAGTTCATTTTAAAATGTTCTCCCGCTAATTTCCACCTATGGCCACGAGTTCTAGTATTTAAACTAATATTAAAGTAGCCATTTTGCTGTACAGCATCGAGACCTGTTAGAATCTTATATACCTGGATCATGTCCCCCCTTAATCTCCTTTGGGCGAGGACACTAATGGACTTTTCTTTTGGGGCGTAGTAAAGGAGAAGGTTTTTGCGTGGAAGCCCCACACACTGGATGAATTGAAGGAGTTCATCTCCCAAGCATTTCTGGATATTAATCCTAACCAGAATGTGTGTGCTAAAGTCTGTCGCAGTGTCAGGGACAGGCTCCAGGAATGTATCAACGTTGATGGAGGACATCTCACCACCTAAGAGACTGAACATGACCCAATCTGTACTATAAAATAAAAACTGCATACCTATACTTTTAAAAATAACGTTGTAAAATAAAATCTATATGTACTTTTGGCTCGCCCTGTACGTGAATAAGTGACTTGAAGTAGGCCTATATGTGAATTTTAAGCATAAGAAAACCATTTGTCTTATTATTAAAGTTCCAATTATTTAATCTAAATTAAATAAGTCTGTATAATATAAGAAGTACATGAGGTGTCAGTATAACATATAAGTTTGTAAAAAAAAAAAAAAGAAAAACATCTTGTAACAAGAATTCTAGCAAGTGTTCACCGTTCTCTGGGAAGGATGCGTTTTACTTTCTAATGTGGAAAACGTAAAGTTATCAACTCATGACAAAATTAATTAGTTGGTATCAGAGATCGAAAGTAATGATCTGTGTCCATATTGTGGCCGGGCTTTGACAATGGATTTAAACCCCCATGATAACCAGTCAAAGACCTCTTTATCAGAAGTGGCCAGAACCTAATCTAGGTCCCCTTGCATCGCACTAGAAGTGTCAGCATAGAGACTTTAATTATACCATCCGCGTATTTGAAATTCCTTGTCATGTAGTTACAAGTTATATTGCCCAGCTTTGGAATGGCACTGTGCCTGTTATTCAGTTCCCTGTTAACGACTTTACCAATTATTGCACACGACAGCCTGGTACCTTCTGCGCCTGCACGATGGTTTTCCTAACCACCTCTTTAATATGCGTCTGTCCATCCAGGGGCGGCTGCGTGTACACGTTGGCTCGGGTCACCCCTCGGTAGGATGTGTAATCCGGCCAGCCCATGTCAAGGTTGGGTATGGAAGTATCTGACCGCTCCGGCCAGTACTGAAGGGACTCGGCTGCGTCCTCTCCCCCCTCGATCCCATCTCCTCTCGGGTGATCGGACCCCGGCTGGTACACCTCCGCGATCCCGGACAGCCGGTCCAGCTCGACTTCCGACAAGAAGTCGCGAAGCTGGTGCGCCTTGATGTAAGCCTGGAAAGCATCTTTGCCCTCCTGTATGAGGGCTTCTAGTGCCAGCCTCTGGTCCTCGCTGTAGAAGAACTCAGGCTTGGACTCGTTCAGTCGCCAGTTCACGTGGTTTTCGTCCAAGCACTGGACCTGGGATAGAGCCATTCCTGCGCGACTTTTCTTTCTGAAACTTCGTGAAACACAAGTTTCATAAAGATAACCACAAAAGTGTTGTTACTTGTATCCAACACGCAAAACCCCAGAATATACGGATTAGGCAAAATAAAACTAAACTCAAGGTCAAATAACAAAGCGAATGTTTCAATCCTTTTTTTCTGTCCCAGCTTTTGTTGTTCCCAGATGGTTTGTAAGTCTTCTTGTTTTTAAATTAATGGTCCTAGTTCATAATCATGGGATCTGCTGCCGTACATATGTATGTATGTATGTACCATACATATGTATATCCCACACTAATGATACGGTCCAGGTGAAACGGGACTACAGGCTTCCCGGCACTGCGGACCTCCCCTTCGCCGCACCCTGACCACATGACCGAGCAGCGCCTTGCCCTGGCTCGGTACTCAGTACTGACTCACTCACCGACGGAAACCGATTCTGACGCGGATTGTCTAGGCTGTCTTACACGTTTAAAGTGAAATTAAACACGTTCTTACTTGAAATGCAAACCTTTTTCTTAATTGTCTTATACAACTGTACATAGCTGAGACCAGGGATAATCGTTGATCGGGGTCTACAGTATTACAGTAATCTTCCCGCTGATTACCAGATTAGTACAAGCCTACGTTGAATGGAAAAAAAATCCACCCGATTTGTCAAATTTCTACATTTTATAAAAATATAAGATCGATCCTAATATAAGACGCAACCTGTATTTATAAATTGTGTATTTTTTCCACATAGGCTACACGATTTTTCCAGAATAGTTTTTTTTGATTGCGTTTGCTAAGTCAAATACTTCTTTAACAGAAAGCCCCATAATGAAAATATGTTGTCCGAGCAAGTATAAATTCCCGCGGACTGATGTCTTCCAATGCACAGTAAAAATAATGATCTACACTGAATGAGTGAACAAAGTATAGAGTAGCTCGCGGAATTTTATTTAGAAACCCTGAAGATCATCTGCCTGTTTTTATTGATGTTTTAAATAGTTTTCATTTCAGGATCATACAGACGTGGCTGTGGGAGCGCCTTTACGCACATGCGCATTTTGTTCGCAGACTCGATCGGCTGCGTGGATCCGGAGGTGTGTAAGATGGTGTGCGGGGCAGAGGTGGGCTGCTCCAACATCGCCTTCCCCAAGCTGGTCATTGAGCTGATGCCCAGCGGTGAGAAGCGCCCCTTCCTTGTGTGCTGAAGATTAGTCCCGTTCTTTGTTAACCAGCATGGCTGATTAAGTTGACAGTCATGTCCATTTGTAAGTTTTGAGAGGTTAGTTAATGGCTTGTAAAACACACACTTTAGGGGAGCCGCCTATTTCCTCTGTTCCTTTTGTTTTTAAAGTAGCATTAGCCTTTTTGTTTATTTAGCGTTAAGTAGCGTTTTTAGCATTACGTTTTAAAGTAATGGATTATCCAGAAACCCGGAGCTATTTTTTTCTGGGAGGAGTTTCTTTTAAGTCAGCTTAGGCCATCTGTTCTTTAACATGCTTGTCATATAGTATACTTAAAAATTCCCACCAATATTCTTTGCTTTGTATACCTGTATATAAACAAGACTATCCTTTCCATTTTTGTTCATACATGTAACGAACTATAATATTTTTCTCCTAACACATTTACCTCCATAACCGAGTGTATGGCGCCCCCTGCTTTCTCCACCCCCCAGGCCTGCGGGGGCTGATGATCGCCGTGATGATGGCCGCTCTTATGTCCTCCCTCACCTCCATTTTCAACAGCAGCAGTACGCTGTTCACCTTAGACATCTGGAGGAAATATCGCCGTAGGGCCAGTGAGAAGGAGCTTCTGCTGGTGGGCAGGTGGGCAGGACCCCCCCACCGGGGGTGGGCACATCTGTCATCATCAGCTTGAGCTTAATCAGACCACAATTTTTACCGTAAACCTCAGTTACATAGTCTGACTTGCATTCCTTTCATCAAATTACGTATTTTCATCATCCGAACCTTAGCATCTTGCCCACTCTCCCACTGGGTGCATATCATTTAATATAAATAAATCTGGCTGAACAACTTGATTGTCACAATTTTAATTCAGCATTATAACATGCTATCATGCTAATGGCTGTCAATGGTACAGCTAGCGTGTGCTGTCGGCCATTGCGGGTGACACGATCAGCTTTGTGGCGCATGTTTGTTCTAGGATCGTAACCGTGATCCTGGTGATCATCAGCGTGGTTTGGATCCCCATCCTGCAGAGCGCCAACAGCGGCCAGCTCTACGTTTACATCCAGTCCGTCACCAGCTACCTGGCCCCGCCGGTCACCTCCATTTTCGTCCTGGCAGTATTCTGGAGGAGGACCAACGAGATGGTGAGTCAGACAGCCGTTTGCTGAGAATGGAGAGTAAATAACGCCAAAGGCAGTACAGTCATTCCCGTGAAGGTGATAGGTATGACAGGAGATTAAAGGCCACTGTCACCTTGTAAGTGAGGAGTCATTTATGCATCCTAAATTATGTCAACTGAGCTGTAACGCAAGCATCTCAAAAGCAGAATAACAGCACTCAAACCAACATCTATGAGCATGTTTGAAACAGAAAAACCTTTGGACTTCTTCATTCCTGAGAAATGCCGTGTTTATAGTGCTGTTTTCTGTCCTTTCATTTATTTTCTTTTCACACAAAAGTCACACAATGATTGATATCGATAAGCTCCACAGCCTCCCATTGCATATCGAGTGACTTGAATTGTGTGAAACTTTGGAAAACTGTGCCGAACAATTGTGATTGTGTGCGTGTGTGTGTCTTTTTTTTTTTTTGTTTGTTTTTTTTGCTGCGCCCTCAGTAGATAATCAAGCGGAACCTGACACATCTTCTGGGAGGAAGCTCCCTTTCAATCGAAGTAGGCCACGAGTAACTTTATATGTTTGCAATTTTGAATGATTTTTCATTGTTTTGTCACCAATATTCTTAACCTGTCTAAAAACCCGCTTCTCACTTTGCAAAAACATATTCACATGATCGTGTTGTGGGTGAGTTCCCCATACGGGTTTGGAAAGTCATTACATTGGCGTGGCACGCATACTTTCTATAGAAGAGGTGAGCCACAGGCATCTAAGGCACAAGTAGGGCTCGGGCTGTTTGTGTGCAGTTTGCTGTCCTTGCTGCAGTTCTACTCTTCTTGTTTTTCTGCGTGGTTAATCGGGAAACCCTTGATCTTGACTGACTGCTCGCACAAACCACTCGCCTAATGCACCTAAACACGACTGGGATGAAGCACAAGCCTGAGACTGCAGACCTGGAGGGTCTGCGAATCAGCGAAGGAGGCCGCTAGTCTGAAATGTGTCAGGCCTTGTGTCTGATGCACGTTTGAGGATCTCTCTGGTGGAGATTTTTCATAACCACTTATCCGGGTTACGAGAAGTCTGGATACTAGGCTGCTCTATTAGAAAAACAGTACCAATTTGTACCTTTGAGGGTACAATTACTTGTTACTGGGGCTGTACCCTCAAGGATCTGCCAGTTGTACTCTATAGCTGTAGGTCAATTTACCTTTTTATCATAATTTAAGATACAGAAAAGGACTCTGAGGAACATTTTTGTACCATTGGGGGTATATTAATGTTGCTTGTACCTTGGGGAGCAAAACTGTACCAGGGCGGTACCGTTTGTTCTGACAGTGTGCTACAAGGACTTCTGAGAGCTCTCCTTCAAATTTGCAAACATATAGTGTTTTATTTGGGGAAAGTATATTTCTAATGTAAGTTTAGGATCATGGGTCTGATTAAATCAGTTTCCCAATCCAGTCCTCGGAGACCGACAGCCAGTCCGTGTTTTTGCTCCCTCCCAGCTCCCTGCCAGATAGTGTACGGTCTGTGGGTCCAAGAGGGCTGGATTGGGAACCGCTGGGTTAAATTGCATTAAAGATGCACCTGTTAGATAATGAATAACAATTCTAGCTTTTTTCTGACTGGTTAATTTTTTTATTGTAGCCCTGGATGACTGAGCTGTATCTGTCCTAAGACAAGATTGTGTGGCATTTGAAATGGTTTGTTGCTTTAGAACCAGTGAGAATTATAGTTCACATTGCAGTTTAGGGCCAAGATACTTAACATGTTGGGTTTTGACTGGCTATGGTTTTGCCTCTCATCTCCATAGATAAAGGGAGTTCAGCACAAGTCATTCTCGTATGTAATGTATCCAATGTAACGAAGAGTCTAAATATAAAACTACGTAGATGAGGGTACTTCACCAGGAGAGATGTGAACGGGGTGATTATTTGTTTGCAGGGAGCTTTCTGGGGCTTGATGGTGGGTCTGGTGGTCGGCCTGACGCGGATGATCATAGAGTTTGCGTACCCGCCTCCTCGCTGTGGCGTGTATGATCCGCGGCCCTCTGTGCTGCGCAACGTCCACTACCTCCATTTTGCCATCATCCTCTGCCTGCTGACTGGAGTGGTGGTGGTGGTCATCAGTCTCCTTACCGACCCCCCTACGGAGGAGCAGGTCAGCACCTTCTGGCACACAGTGATGTACACACACACACGGGTATTGACAGGTTTACACAGGCGTACAGGCAGGGCTGCAAATAGTAATATTAATAGTAACAGCGAGTGATGCTAATATCTTATGCAGCTCCCGAAAATGCCGGCTCGTTTGTGTGAAACCTTCAAACATTTACAGGTTAAAAACCTGACGTGGTGGACACTGAACCCGGAAAAACTGGACCCAGAAATCCCCCTGCAGAAAGTTTCCACCCTGCAAGATCGCACAGAGCAGCGGACAGACAGTATGCCTGATGCTTCTTCCTGTACTTGACAGGGTTTTAATTGAGAATAAATGATGAATTTTGGGGGTCTCCATACTCATTGTTTACAGACAGTAGGGATTCCCTGATCTGTGGGGCCAATCCTGTGGCGGTTTATTGGTGAGGGTCTGCTCAGATCTCAGGGAGGTCCGGGTGTGTCCTCGAAGCAAGAGTGTCTACTGAGAATCACGTTATTCTCTGCATGCACAATACTGGTGGCAATATGCAGCGATGGGGATTCCCCGGAGGTCATTGCTGTTGTACCTTTCATCAAAATAACCTGAATTACTTCCATAAAATATCACACTGTTCAATAAACCTAAAAATGCAAACCAAACTCCCACAGGGGCTGATAAATGCAGTAAATTGCAGTAAGTGACCATGTCAGCACCCCTCACTATTTTGTGTGTGTTTTTTTTTTTTGAGATGACGCCGCTCCAGAGCATCATGGGAAGTGTTCCAGAGGCGCTGGCTTTTGTAGCCCACGGGAAAATCGGCCGACGACGCCCCCACTGTGCCCCATAGCAACCACCAGAGAGACACCCTTCTGGTCGCGCTTCTGCTGCGCCAACGCCGTCCTCCTCATGTGTGTGAACATCTTCCTCTATGCCTACTTTGCATGACCCCGGGAATGTCGCAGTACCTCCACCGTTACCTGATGGACCTTCAAGTACTTGTGAATACTCGATTCTCTAAAATATTTATTAAAAGTAATGAAAGTGCTGTTTTCTACAGAATATGTATTACAACTTGAGCCAAAAAATAATGGGTGAGATCAGCGACTTTAGTAAATTTCCTTCAGTGCCATAGTTTTGTCTCTGTTCTATAGTTGAAGAAAGACTTCTACTCAAATTTAAAATTGATTATTCACTTCCGGCAAGTTTATTAAGCATGATGTTTTGTGGGTTAAATAAATCTGCAATGAATTAACATTTCCTTCATTATTTTTTATTTGTGACACAGGATTGTATATACATAAACATATTTTGCAACCAATAAAACATTACCGATACGTTACTTACAACAACAGAATATCTGTGTTCTTTCCATGTTCCAGACCACCCCCTTGGTAAATAGTGTATGTTCAGTAATTCTATTTACATGATTCCTTCATCATTAATAGTGATAAACTGTGATTAGCTCAATGAATAGTACAACAAAATACATCTTAAAATCTTTGCGGGTGTCTCTGCAACTTTGGAAGGCTTTACGCAGTGAATTACACAAAATGAATGCAAATTCATAAAAACATTTTAACGATTTATGAGCTAATAAGTGCAATACATTGTTTCAAAAAGATAATCATAACTGAAGCAGATCTTTCTAAAATAATTGTATGGTTATATATTAGATGTAGTAACCTTTTAAAATTTCATTTTCATTACATTAAGCAGGCTCAGAATTCAAGATCAGTATAAACGACAGTTCATTAAAAGCGGGTCTCTGATTTTATCTGGTCTCCAAGTGGTCCTTTAGTGTCTATGGACGGATGGCAGTTGTACTCTACATGTCGAACAGTGTTTTACCTTTTATTAAGGGTGGATTTTTATAGAAAGCCATCCCTTTTCTCTGGTTAGTACGTGGGAATATTTATAATGAAGCTTTAAATCTGTTTACGCCATATACAGTGATACAGGTGAGAGAAACATCTCTACAACAGAGTCTTTTTCTTTTTTTTTTGTACGTGCCGGTGGTTCTCGAGCCCGGCCTTATCCACACACGCCAGCTGCAAATCAGAACCAGCTAATCAGAGGCTGTATAATTAGCTGATTAAACTGGTGCACGGCTGCCGGAATGGACCAAAAATGTGGACCGGCGGGGGGGGGGCGGGAATTGAGAACCACGGGGCTGTGCAATAGTGCTTTTGCTTGGGAGACGTGGAACTCCCCCCACCCCCCCAATGGATTGCTCTTCATCGTCCAACCGGTTCAGGTTTCCACGCATCCCTCCCAGTCTCCTGAATATTGACTGTCTCCGTACAAAGTCCAGGCCCCAGAGGGGATCGAGCGAACAAGACAAGAAGCTGGGATGAAATGTGTGCAGGTGCCTGTCCTCTCAAGGTGCGCTTCCTGCAGTGGTGAGGTGGGGGGGGGGGGGGGGGTCAGTGGTAGATGGGCTGGACGTATTCTGGGGGGAAGTATCCAACACGGCCGTGGCAGCGGCCCTTCCAGCGCTGCGAGTCGGAACAGTCCAGGAGGTCGATGACCTCACCGCGCATGAATCGTAGCTGCGATGTGTGCTGGGGGTTGAAGTCGAGCAGGGCTTGGGCGTGGCGAGCTCGCTGTGGGGGGGGGAGCAGGAAGGGGGACTGGTCAAGGGCACCGCTTAGTGTGCACAGCATCACTGCGCCCTGTCTGGGTGCAGAGAGTGCGGGCGGACAGGTGAGAGCCAACCCTCTGTCAACAGGTTCCCGAAGCAGTGAGTGTAATAGAAATGAACAAATATGTTCGAACATGACAGAAGCCCACAAGGGATGGTGATGTATTTACTCAGCAGTGACTTAACAACCAATTGCGTCTGCCCATCTCCTAGGGGAAATGCAAAAGGTACGAATTCTCCTTCTGTGGAGCAGATCTCTACATATTTCAGAGATATTTAGGTCAAGATTACAAATTTAGTACAAGATTTCAAATTCTTTACAAAGAAGTACTAGGGAAATAGCTGGGAAAAGTGTCCTGCTTATTTTTTATTTTACAAACATGGTCCTTCGCAGTTACTGTGCAGCTATGATGTGAGTCAGTTATCCAACCCACCGATGTGGCAGTTTCCCTTGAGGGCAGTTATAAGGTGTCAAGCAGGGAAAGCTCTGTGTTCTGGCTCATCACAGCTCAGCGTTAGGCTGTGGTCTCTGCAGCACACTGTGTCTCACAGCGATCCCACCGGCCCTAGTCTAAGCGGGACCTCCCCTCCAGGGGCTCACCAGCACTACTCAGATCTGCTTCAGAAAGTCTGACGACTGGGTTCCGTTCAGACAGACAGGTCTATGTCGAAATTAACGTATGTTGGGATTGATATACGCAGTACAGCATACCAATTTCCAGCACATAAAAGCTTCCCAGGCTTCACAAAAGTTATTTTTACTTAACTGTTAAATGAAATTGCGTAACAAGCCAAAATTCATAGCCTCCGCAGCCCACACTGCCCTGTTTTCTTTCATACCGCTGAGATTCTCAGCCTTTTCGTCTTGCTGGCTTGGGTGGTCTTGGTGGTGTTTTGGGATGGGGAAGGCTGTCTGAATATGTGCCTTTCTCTTTTATCATTTTTATTACCATTTACCAATTATAATGTATACCGTACTTTCCCCCGGCAACGATCAGTGTCGTATGTCACATAGGTCGTAAGTAGGGAACAATCTGTATGGTTTTTATTTAGCCGTATGTCCCTTTGTCACCTGGGCGCTCTAATTCAGTGAGACACTGGCTAGCATCCAGCGCAATGCCTTTGCAGCGCAAGGCATCTGCAACAGCTCAAGGCTGAGTCCTGGAGGGCTGTCATCAACTGCATGCCCATGTTATTACATAGACCTGTCAATCTGTCAATCAGCGCTTGGCATGGGAGGTGCCCTAATTTTTTACTTTTACTTTAAGAGACATTCATAAACACTGGTTTCCTCTGGGGACTCCACTCGCAGTCGAAAGACATGTACTTAGCTGATTGGTGTTTCTAAATAGCCTCCAGTGTGTGGGTATGTGTGTGAGACTGTAAGTGCCCAGTTCTGGACTGGCATCCCAGCCATGGTGGACCCCAGTCTACTGCCTGGGATCCGCTCCAAGCACACCCAGAGATGCTGTACTGGGATAACTGGAAGGATTTTAGAAGATGGATGGATTTTACTTATGTAATAATTATCATTTTTAATGATAAACTGTGTGCAGTGCTTGGTAGTACTACACTGGAACAGAATGCATAACAGGGTGTACAGAGTACAGTAACTAAGAGGTAAGGTGGATTTTATCACGACATCATGTGCTGATAAAAGTAGATTCTGTAATTACAAGCATGTTAACTGAACAGTGTTATCAGTCGGCGCAAAGTGAAGAAGGAAATGGCCTGTGATGTGATCCTGCCCATTCCAAGGAGCATGAATGTGCCCCATGCATGAGTGATACCCCATGCGAATGTGCCATCATGCGATAGTTACCCCTTGCTAGTGTGCCCCGTGCAAGAGTTACCCCATGTGAGAGTCACCCTGTGTGAGAGTTACCCCGTGCTAGTGTGCCCCATGCAAGACTTACCCTGTGTGAGTAGGCCCCATGTGAGAGTTACCCCGTGTGAGCGTGCCCCGTGTGAGAGTTACCCCGTGTGAGTGTGCCATGTGCGAGAGTTACACTGCATGAGTGGGCCCCATGTGAGAGTTACCCCGTGTGAGTGTGCCCCGTGTGAGAGTTACCCCGTGTGAGTGTGCCATGTGCGAGAGTTACACTGTGTGAGTGGGCCCCATGTGAGAGTTACCCTGTGTGAGTGTGCCTCATGCGAGAGTTATCCCGTGTGAGTGTGCCATGTGCGAGAGTGACACTGTGCGAGCGGGCCCCGTGCGAGAGTTACCCCATGTGAGTGTGCCATGTGCGAGAGTTACACTGTGTGAGTGTGCCCCGTGTGAGAGTTACCCGTGTGAGTGTGCCATGTGCGAGAGTTACCCCGTTCAAGCGGGCCCCGTGCGAGAGTTACCCCGTGCGAGCGCTCCCTGTCACGCAGGAAGACCGTTCTCTCCTTGGCGATACTGTTGGTTTTGTAGAAGTCCACCAGCTCATTGAGAGAGTCGAAGGGCTCATCCCACACGTAGTACATCCCGGCGCGGTTCTTCAGCACTTTGAAGTGCTGTACATGGTTCCCATAGCTACTGGAAGGAGAAAAAAACACAATGTGAGGACCCACAAATGCACTTTGATTAACCAGACAGGTCCCGAAAAGTGTTTTTCATATAAGGGACACAAAAGCCCGGAAAGCTTTTCAAACAGGTTGCCATGGCTATGCTGCCCCCCCCTCTGAAAAATGGCTCTGGATGTGTCGGAGGTTGGAATGGATTCTGGCAAGCTCTTTACACACATGACCCTTGCTTATTTACCTCAAGTGTAGGATGTGAGTCAGCACTGCTAATGAGTTTCAGCACCATCTCAGCACGTAAACAAGCTGGTGTCCTCTCAGTGGACATGCCCCGTGACGGACTGTCCCGCCCGTCATTCTACTGCAGGCATCTCAGCAACAGTGCTAAATACAGAGCTTGTAATCCAGCTTTTATGATCCAAAATGCCACAGCGACCACACCCAGGCCAAACCGGGAATGACGTAAGATGGTCGCCTGACAAGTTTACAAACAGCGCTGCGCAGGTCCCCATTTTTTGTGTTACAGTATGACAACAGCCGACATGAGGTCATTTGGCTGATGCTATTAATTAGGCTAATATTGCACAAATTTCTGACTGGGCACAGCTGTCTCTGGCCTGTAGCCCATAAATGCAAACCTGACAATAGTCTGTAGCAAGGTCATTATAGTTAACGAAAACAAAAAATAAAACTACAAGAAAACATTTATAGAAACTGAAATGATACGAAAATAAAATGGAAAAACTATGACTAAACAAAAACTATACATTTTGCTTCAGAAACTAATTTAGCTAAAGTAATGATTTGTTTATCTTTAATTACCATTAATAATATCTTCCACGATCGACTATTTTGAGGACGTTAGTACCTGTGCACTGTGTATTCATACAGGATTCAGACACATAAAATTGCTCTACACTTTTCAATCTATCCCAAGAAATAAAATTGCTTAAATTTAATCACTTAAACTGAAGTACGTGAAACTAAATAGAAATAAAAATTAAAAATAAAAACAAAAACTGGATTTCAAATGATAATTGAAAAATCAAAAAATAAATTTTAAAAATCTAAATTATAATAACACTGGTCAGTAGGCAGATTTGTTCCAAATTTCACAGACTTTTTCAGGAAAACACATCCAGCCCCTGGAACCTGGAGTCACAAACCGCTTTTCAGGCCCTACGTCTTAAAAAGAGATTGAGAGGAGGTGCAAAGTGACACCCAGTGATTAGCCAAGACGCCTTACAATTTTTGACAGCTCTGAGGTCCAAATTGGCTGATTGACAATTACGTTATTTGCAAATAACATATTTCCCTGCTGGTGTATTTTTCTGTAAAAAGAACTACAATACACAATGATCTTCGAATCCATCATGGTAATCGTTGGACACAAAACTAGTCTTTTTCGATTCCTTGGAGAGTTTGAGAAGTTTCCACGAACAGAAAAGTCCTCTGTACCATGCCCCAAAGCTATGCTGCCCCCATGCTGAGTCTGAGACGCAACATCTCAGTTGCACAGCGTGAGGCCTCGGGGTGGGGGCTCACAAAGATGCTGAGCTACACACTGAGCTTTTATTTGTGAATAAACTGAAACAGGAGCACGGCCCCCTAGGGGAGACTGAAGCAACTGCGTAGAACAGAATGATAAATAAAAGCAAGCCGTGCCCAGACGCGGAAGCTGTCAAGCAGCCAGCAGAAGGACTGATGGGAATGATCGCAAAATCATTACAAGAAAAAGGGGTTTTACGGAAAGAGTGATTAAAGATGGATGAGTGTGAAAAAGTAAAAAAAAAGCCAGAGAGATTGTTGTTTTGGTTTGGTTGGTTGGTAATCGATTGTTCTGGATGGTTTGGGGAAGCAACAGATAAGAAAAGGTTGGCGTTTGACTCATGTTTAGTTGGCTTAAAAAAAGACCATATTGAAAGGAACCCGCTTGTGCCCTGCAATGTGATATTACAGGTGGACCGATGTTATTTCTGATTTCACTTAAAAGATGAAACGAGATGAAGACACAGACGCCAAGATATCCCTCTATGCACTTTGGATCGAGCTAAATAGAGTTATTTACCATCTCTCTTCCCGGTGCCATCTGCGACTGCACTGTGTCCCCGAACCCTTTCTTGTGGGCTCAGCCTGCACCTTTCTAAGGCCGATGTTCAATTTAAAAATGTTTTCTGGAAATTACACAAAAATACCCCCGCAAAGGGAAACGTAATCACACATATGGTTTACGAGCACACGGATATAAATATCAGCTGAGGAAGCCGTGCCCAGGGTGATGCCTTTGTCCCTGTCACACGAATATGCGACACGATATCCGTCACCTGAATGTGCCCAGAGTTACTGGTTTCCGGAAGAATCTGAGGAACGGAGGGAGGGTGTCGCAGTGCCGCCCAAAGTGTGGTTTGGGTGTGTGAGTGCTGTGAACTCACTGCTTCCCCCCCCAAGCTCCAGCATGCACAAGAGTGACTGTTGGTTCAGGTTTTCTGTTCTTTGACATCCTGACAGCACATCAAGCCAAGATACAGCCAACAGTGATGCTAAAGACGTCTGACAGACATACCATCAATCAATTTTCTATACTTGCATGTCGCAGGGGGTCCGGAACCTATTCCAGAGGCTACTGGCTTAAGGCAGGGAACAACCCAGGATGGGGCACCAACCCATCGCAGGGCACAATCACACACCATTCACATCTACCTATTGGCAATTTGGTATCTCCAATTCACCTTATTGTGTTTTTTGACCGTGGGATAGACCAGAGTAGCTGACACAGGGAGAGCATGCAAACTCCACGCACATAGAACCAGGGCAGAGACTCAAACCCAGGTCGCGGAGGCGTGATACAACAGTGCCAAGCACAGGACCTGCCCTTTGATAGATATACTCAGATAGCCAAACCCAAGGCCTAGGCTCAGGAGGATAGGCAGAGTGGGTCAGGGGCGGCTGTTACTTCTTCCCAGATTGGCTGTGTTTTGAGTGTAACAAAGGATAATTCTTTTTCACTACGGGACTTAACTTTTATCTCATGAACTACATGCCAATTCTCCTCCACAGTGTTTTGCAAGCCAAATGCTAGATCTGCTGATCAGATCAAAACGCAAAACTGACCCATTTAGTATTAGTGCTCTGCAGTTCTGAGGTAACCCTTGCAGCACCAGGTGATGACACCTCCAGCATCAAGTTGCGTAGATTGATTCACGGGCGGATTAAATCCACCGCCTCGTCTTTTCACGCGGCGAGTGACGCCGCAGATGTAAGCGGCATTTGGAAGAACAACGCGGCTTCCTGGCGTGTATCAGACACCAGCAGGTTCCTATACGGATAAGACCACGTCGTAGGAGGCAGATAACGGGGCCAAATGGTGCCAACTGGTGAGGATAAAAGCTTCTGAGGATGCGGCAAAATTAAATGTACTGACAGGCAGCTTCCTCATACGATTGGGACCCAAGTGTTAAATTCAGGGATACCATCTTTTCGAAAATACAAAAGTTAAATAAGTCCAGTTGGCTGGGTGTTTTTTTTTTGAATAACTGCTCTGGATGATTAATAATATTAATCTGTTCTTGATATTAATAAAAGTACAATTAACCGGACACTTAAGAACAAACAAGCGACTATAATTTCGCAGCACTAAAAACCTGCTTGTTAAAAAAAAACGCATCACAAATTACAAATGACAAGGAATTGCTTCAGGAAACGCGGCATTAGCGGCGTGCACAGCCTGCAAGAATAAGTGCATATTTCTTATGTAAGTCGGCCACGGTAAACTGAAAAACTGCAGGAGCACAGAGATGTTCGACTTGCTGTGTTTGTGCGCGCTGTTTTCAGGAGTTAATGTTGCCGTATCGTTTTTATGATCGCTGCCCCACCTGTTTTCAACAACGCAAACATGTCATACGATCGCAAGCAAATTCATAAGCAATCAGTTACCTGTGGGGAAGGATTTGCCGGGGCTGCCAAATGTGGAGGGATCAAGTCTCCGTAGGTGCTACGAGCTATTCTCGGGAGCATTAAAGGCTCCACGGAGCTTGAAGAACCCCCCCGCGCACCCTGCGGGTTGCGGTCAAGGAGCACCCTGACATGTGCACATAAGTGTTGGAACCGACACTGCGCAGCCTGGAACAAAGTTTAAGTCCAAGATCTCGGGAGAAATGCAATGTTCAGAAGAGTTTCTAAAGCAAGGGTGGTTGGTCTTGTCTAGTGGTGGTGTCAGGATGTTGGTGGTCTAGTCACTCTAGTGGTTAGGATGCTTGCATCTGGACCAAAACATCACAGGTTCAAGTCCCTCCTCTGGCACTACCATCATTGGGTCTCTGAGCAAGACCCTTAACCTCAACTTGCTCCAGGGGGACTGTCCCTGAATTTAGAAAAAATGTATGTCGCTCTGGGTAAGAGCATCCACTAAGTGTTGTAAATGTAAATGATCTTCTCCAGATAGGGCTGCTCTGCATGCAGGTTTTTGCTGCAGTTCCTTAATTAGATTACTAATTAGAGGACCACCCTTCTGAATCAAAAACAGCATATAACTAGCATAGCTAGTTACCAGCATAATGCATGCTGGTTATACCAGCATATGTTGTAATTTGGTACTGGTGGACCAGCATCATATATGCAGGTGCACCAGCACAGCTATGCTGGTCCACCAGCCACACCAGCACCAAACCAACACCAACAAGGACTAGACCAGCATGGAAAGCATTCTGATCAATGTTGCTTTATTCAACAGGGTGATTGGCTGGAGAGTTCTCACACTTGGGTTTGACTAAAGGTTATCCGAAAAACCTATATACAGAGTTTTTTGCGGATGACAGGCCTCCACTGTTGTAAAGCATCGTTAGAGAAAAACAAAACGTAATTCCTTTTTCCCACGTGGTAATTCTGCACTTTATCGCAGTCATTAAAAGCATTCGTCTGTAGGCAACGTTCCCCCACTTTTTTCCTGGTGCAGTCGTTTGCACTCATATCAGCTTGGGCTGAAAATCCGTTGGTATTCAGCTGATCAGCCTGCAACTCTCATTACCGCTGACCTATATTCCCCCCTTTCAAGATCAGCGGGATGCCTGGGGGAGCGGGAACGAGAGGCTCCCTGGAATGTAAATCGTGCAGAAAGATTTGCAGCACACACCGGCCGTCTGGTAACATCTTCCTCTGCCCATGGGCGCCTCCCTGGCTTTCCTACCCATCCCTCTGCTCGCCACACCTGAAAATATCCGTCATGGGCGCGGTTTTCTGGCTTACAACACTTGAGGGCACAAGCCTGTTTAGACAGCACCACCTACACACACATACCTTACAGCTTTGAGCAAAAATCGGAATAAGGACTGACTTTATAAAAATAGGGTATATAGTATTCATTTTTGATGCTGTTTCTTTCTCGAGTGTCCTAATCCGCAAGAAAAACGACAAATATGATACTACAGTATTACGGGAAAATACATTTGTGTCATACTGCCATCTTATGGATGATAGCTGTATTACAGTTGCGGCCACTATCCCCATGAATACAGTCACATCATTCATCGCAGATGAGACTAAACAAGACAAATAGCTGGCTTGGAGTTCACAGCTGATAAATTAAGACGTGTATTTGTTTGGACATACTGATCTAATCACAAATGCAGTCGTGTTGTGTTTTCAATCTTCAAAATGATCTGCGAATTTTGAGATTTAACATCATTAGGCATGTAGGTGTCCCTCGATCTCATCTCGCCACATCATTCCCAACCCACAGACACATGGTAAACGGAGTAAGACTGAATTAAGCACAAAGGCACAGCTGTCCTGGGCATTTCCCCGAAATGCACAGGGAATTTTTGGCAGAACATTCACACAGTTGTGCAACCATTTCTTTATCATAGATAACTTAGTGGTTGTTTATTTAGCAGATGTGTTATCATCAGGTGTGTCAGTGGACATCTGTGCGGAAACGGGTAGTCGGAGCCAAGGTCTGCGCCTGCAGGGTGACTCATTTTACCCCAACTGCCCTTCTTTACGGTTTGCATGAATGGTCGTATTTATTTGCGATGTAACCATCATGTCTGAGAAAATGCCCTAATAGTTACGTGGAAAAGGCGGCTTTATCTTCCACTCCACATATATTCTGTTCCTTACAGCACTGATCCCTCACTCCCTGTTCCTCTAACTCATATTTATCCTAAAAACGGAACGACCCTTTGCCCCCCCGCGTGCTTCTGTCTTAAGCCCTTCTTCCAGTAACTTTTAATATCTTTATATAGCTCATCATGACTCAAGACGTTTTGCTTGAGTAAGACGGTCAGTGGTAAGAAGGTCTTTACAGTTAACCGGTTCGTTCAATCACTCCTCCATTGATTTTATTATATAACTTGTTTTGAAATTTGGAATGGCTTGCATTCTCGATATTTCATTTTTACTGATCCCAAGCTGCTCCTACATTTTCACAATGGCATTCCCTGTCACTAATTACGGAGAGTGCGAGAAATTTAGTGCACTGCATCCTTCCCGTTTATGAGATGGGTCACTTCCGTTTTCACAGACGTTCTTCTAGCAGCTCAGTATATACAGTAATGATGTATCTTTATTTCATTTTAGACAAAATGTAAGCATAAGTCTTTATGTTGATGTGTCAGCAAAGGACTTTCTGTATACCATAAACGCCGATAAAATTATTGAACGCTGCACATTTCCCCGCAGTATCAGATATCATCAAAATTACCTTTTTAATACTGTATTGTGAGGAATGCTAGACACAGGCGAGTGAGACGGTGTATTCAAAGGAATGGTGTCCTGCCAAGACATAAATATCATAATCCCCAGGAGATGTTTTACGAGAATCGTGTAGAAAGAGCTATGCGATGCGTTTGTTTTTAAACCCATCTGTTTCGGGATGATTCATGCTGCATTGGTTGTCTCATTAACATTTAAATACGGTTAGCATCATAAACCTCGGCAAGGCTAACAGCTGGCCCATTTTGTAGAACAAGCATCGTACGAGCAATTAATGTGGTGTATCTCAAATGTACGTACTTATGAGCATAATTTGCGTACTTTTGTTTTCTACTTGTAACCGTTTTCGCTGTCTACGTCACGGAGTGTATAATAATTTAGATGATTCTAATGGATTTTTAAATTATATATTGTTTTATAAATAATATGCATATTAAACAATGTGAATAATTCAGGAAGAATAAAATAATAACAATCGAGACCATTGTAAACCGAATTTGATCTCAACTGTTCAATGTGTCAGCCACTTAACTCAGGATTGTTCAGCTATGTTGTTGCGGGTCAAAAATGAAGATGTCTGTAGGTGTGAAAAATATGTATACAATTCTAATACAATGCCTCAGCTCTGCTTTTATCAAAGATCTACAAATTTATTTCCGACACAATGTAATAAGATGCAACTTTTGCGTCATGCTGGTCAATTTTTACACAAGACTGTCTTCTTTCTGAGCTCCGTGAGACTGTCTTGTCTTCCTCTGAGTTCCATTAGACTGACCCGTTTTACTGTCTGACCTCCATTAGGCTGACATGTCTTCCTGCATAAGCTCCATAAGACTGTCTTGTCTTCCTGGGAGTTCTACAAGGCTGATGTGTCTTCCTGTCTGACATCCATAAGACTGACGTGTCTTCCTGTCTGACCTCCATAAGACTGACGTGTCTTCCTGTCTGACATCCATAAGACTGACGTGTCGTCCTGCATAAGCTCTATAAGACTGACGTGTCTTCCTGTCTGACATCCATAAGACTGACGTGTCTTCCTGTCTGACATCCATAAGACTGACGTGTCGTCCTGCATAAGCTCTATAAGACTGA
>JAODLD010000101.1:25105626-25137572 GCA_026781065.1 Mormyrops boulengeri | reverse complement strand
TCTGATGAGCCACACCTGTTCCTGGCATTTACCTGAGAAATGGTGTGGCTCATCAGAAGCCAGGTAGGATAGAAAACATTCTGGACAGTAGCTCTCCAGGACCGGAGCTGGAGACCCCTGTAATAAATACTATGAGAATGTACAGCGATATACAACATACACAGATATACAAAGCATGGTACTGATTCCAAATGTGAAACTGAGCTGGTATGTATGATAAAAGTGTGCATCGTTTTAATTTCGTAGCCTAATTTTTATGTTTTAATAAAATCTTTGTAACAAAGTGTTTTTGAATTTTGTCATCTTTAGGACACAAAATTGCAGCATTTTTTAGGCTAAACCTTAAGTGCCTTAGTTACAGCACTACACAGTTATAAACAGTTAATTCATATTCATATTAATATCTCATATAAATAACGTAAGTTATCTTTAAGTATTGTGGTTATCATCATCATCAGAATTATGCCTGAATAAATAGTTTATGATTGACAGGCCCTGATCATAAATAGACCGAGATTCTTACGAGTTCATGCTTTAAAATACAAACTGCTGCAAAAGAAAATTATAAATGTGACAAAAACATCCCGTACAATGAGGTACAACAGTGTCCTTACAGGTAGATGGTTCTGACTTTCCTGTGGCGTTAGCTGACACACTGTCAGGTGGGATGTGAAGCAAGCCGGTAATGAGAAAATAAAACAATGTAAAAACAGTATGTCTTCTTTAGAAATATATCATGGTGTGGGTACCAGACATGGTGATCATGGCGATAATGAGTCATGGACAAGTGCGAGAAAGACACAAAAATGGCATTTACTGATGTATGCCAGACGCTCTGACAACTCACACCCGGTGGGCACACACACAGATACACACATACATTATTTACAACAAATAACATTAAACACAATTCATAACATTACAGTATAACACAATGCCAACAAAATACATGTAAATTACACACAGTTATTTAAACGTTTGGCATCGGTCCAGCATGCCTCACTGCCCAATGGGTACCCCCAGTGCCACACTAACTCCCTCCTGGGGGGTTACCCATCCCGGAACCCCCCAAAGTCCTGGTAGAACTATGGGTAGCGTTGAGCTCTCTGCCACCGCTTAGCCCCAGGTCCCCCACCGTCCTCCTCAGTCCTGGCTGCCGGAGTACTCGCCCTTCACCCTGGAGAAGGATGCTCCAAGTGGGTCAGGTGGCTGTCCAGTCTGGGCAACCCCTTCTTCCTGATTGGGCACCCAAATAGAGTCTCCAGGCTGATGATGTCCCTGGCAGTGGACGTCATACGTCATCTTCTGTCTGCCCGTGGCAATTGCCGCAGGGCAGCTCGTGCGTGGTCCATACATGTTGCTAGTTCAGGTAGTCCAGTCCCAGTGTCACCAGCAGCTCTGACTCAGGGGCAGGCCAAACACCAGTTCCACCGGGGTCCGCAGTTCACGGCCAAACATGAGGGCAGTGGAGGTGCTCCCAGGGCTCACCTGCAGTGCGGCGCGATAAGCCTACAGGCAGGGAAAGTGGGTGTCCCAGGTGTGCTGGTACTGCTCGACAAGAATCGCCAGTTGTGCAGCTAGGGCATGGTGGAAACGCTACACTAACCATCACTCAAAGAATGAAGGGGGGTGGCATGAGTCTTCGTGATCCCCAGCTGCTGGCACACCTCGCGAAACAACTGCGCCACAAAATTTCTCCCCTGGTTGCTGCACAGCTCCTCTGGGCCTTGAAGCAGCAGAAAATGTCCTCTAGGAGCTTCATTGCCATGGTTGCGGGGCTCTGGTTGGGAAATGTGTATGCCTCAGGCTACTTCGTGAAGTAATCTATGACCATGAGTATGTAGCGGTTCTTGGCCTTGGTGGGGGGAAAGAGGCCCAGAACGTCCACCCCCACACACTCCACATGGGCTCTCACCAGGTATAGCTGCAAAGGAGCCCAGGACTCCCGACTAGGACCCTTCTGAGACGGTCCAATGCACATACAGCTTGGTGTACCGTCGGCAGCCAAGCCAGTAGAAGATAATATAATATAATAATATAATCTGTACCGAGTCAGAAGGCCATCCCTGGCATATCGATGGCAGCCCCCAGCCGAACTAGCAAGTCTAGGTCGATGATGTGGGGTTTGGCGATATCAGCTAGCCACCTGCCCGGCTACTATCTGGGGTGAGGGCAGAGCGCTCCGCAGCAATAATATTGTGTGCAGCACTGGGATCGTCAGGTTTGACGCTCTCCGTTCTGCAGCCCCAGCTCTGGGGTGGATAAGAGGCTGTGGCCAGGACTTCCTCAGCTTCCTCCACCTATTTCATGGCTGCTACCGGCATGGCTAGATTCAGCAAGCACACATGCTGATACATCCGTTCCGGGAAAGCACTCGCAGGAAAGCATGGAGGGCCAGCTCATCCGGCACCGCCTGGGGTAAGTGAGGATGGATCCACTGTGTGCAGTCCCCCAGCTTGGCCACGAATGCCCCCAGACTTTCGCCAGCGCTCCGTCACCAGTCCCTGAGCTGCACCCTCATCTTCCCCTAGGACTACCACTGGCCGAACCGTTACTCCAGCGGGGCGATTAGGGCCCCACAGTCACCCTGTTCCCCAGGAGTGAGGCTTTGGGGGGGCTGCAGTGCCTCCCCTTCCTGCGACATTGCCAAGAGGCCCACCATCTCTTCTGAGGACCAACCAGGTCAGCAGCTGGTCCTAGGCAAGGTAGAGTTCCAGGGGCCTTTTCCCATCACAGCGGGCCAGCCTTAGGGGGTCTTCACTGGAGGGGGGTGTTTGCTGAGATTGACGGTTTCCCTGCATCGTGTTGCACCTGGTCACAGCGCTGTCACTCAGGAACGCTGGCGGTGCTAGTGCCGTTGGGTCGCCCCAGGAAGGCGCAGTACTTGGCTCCCACAGATCTCCTCGAGTTCACTGCACCCCCTGGGCAGTGGGTTCCCACTTGGGCAGTGGGTTCCCAGGAACTCTTCAATCTCTTTGCTGAGCTCCTCCACCTACATCCTCAAATGGACAATGTGGTGCAGGTACCAGTAATGACAGCCAGAGGGAAAATGATGAGTTGAGGGCAAATGTGGAAGAAGCACAAAAATTGGTGTTTAGTGATGCATGCCAGTCACTCTGACAACTCAGACGCGCTTCCCAACGTGCTGGAAACCCTGACTTACACGCCACACCGTGGGCACACACTTATTATTTACAACAAATAACATTAAATACTACATATGATATTACCGCACAACACAATTAAACAGCTATTTACATTATTTACACCTGCCATTAGTCCACTATGCCACTGCACTGCCTTATGGGTAACCCCAGCGCCACAATATAATCTGAGAGAATTTTCTAGAAATGTAAAACTTATTAGTCATTAACCCTTACTAATAGGCGGTATGCATGACTTTATCTAAAGTACATACTTAATAAATGAAAACCTCCTAAATGTTTTGGCAGTTTTTCCCCGGATCAAGAGAGAAGGATTTAGATATCCGACCGTCTTATTGAAACCTTAGGCTGACTGACAGCCCCCCTCCGGGCTGACTAAATGCCGCACAGCGGGAGGCGTGCTCGCAACGCCGCAAACCGAGGCTACCGAGGGAGCCTCGATCTGTGACACAAACCGACACCAGTTTTCTTAATGTGTCTGGGGAGCGTGGATTAAGAAACTTATTTACATGAGCAATCCGGTATCTCGTATGAATGCACTTTGTTGCTCTGGTTCCGTGACGGACTCTCACAAAGTTTCTGCTGTTTGAACCCAGGCTTCCAGACTCAGACGCAAACGCGCAGTCCAGGCAAGGTAAACAATGTAGTTGTAGTGAGTTTTAATATTCTAATACACCAGCATGCAGCAATGGCTACGGATTCTATTATACTTTTTTTTGTGCGTGACATAGGTTTTTACTTTACGATATAGTGGTATTGGACATTTTACTTATTATTTATGCGGTGGATTGATATAAGGTTACTTTGAGCTATATACTTTGGGCAGGGAACTTTTAAAGTACTGCACTCTCCACTTATACAGAGCGTCGGAAGCATGTGTTACAGCTGTTTATGGTTAAGTTAACATAACACATTACTCATATTTAAAGTTTCGATTTACAAATGTGTTTCAGTTGGTCTCTAATAATCAGTGCTATATATGTACATCCGCTTTTAGTTAAATGACCTGAAACTGTCTGTAAATTATTATAGGAAGGAATCCCCATTTGTCATTTTTTCAATATCTTTCTTTCTTTGCGTACTACTTTCGTCAGATATTGTTTTGTGTCTTATAAATGCAGAGGGTAGTCCAAATGACTACTCAATTAGGTTTTTCTCTTACAATGTGCGCACTCTCATTCTTGGGGTATCTGAGCGGAAAGTTGAGTCTTTAAGCCGAAGGAACAGGAGCCAAGCTGATCTAGTTTGTGGATTTTACGGGACCGCTTGTGCTGTACGAGTAACATCTAAAATGGATATTTGTAAAGAAAAAAAACTTGGCAATAACCATAGTGGACGCATCATGCTATTTTCCGGACGCAGTTGTGTGCTAATAGCCCAGTCGGCACCAATTGATGACACTGATAACCATTGTTTCCCAAATCGCGTTCCTGCACCTACAGTATTTTCATCTTTTCTTTCCGCCCAGTAAATGTGGTATTCATTGGTCTAGGCATTTTACCCTCCGCTTCGTCTATTTTGAGCCGAGCAAGAATCGGAATGTTTTTCTGCCAGCCAGAAGCGAGCAGACTCCTGGGCACGGTCGGATTATGGTGTTGCAGTGGTGACCCATAACCATTACGAAAAACGAAATACATAGATATTTCAAAAGATAGCTTATGATCGTTGTAGCAGGACTGTGCAGAATAACGCCAATGTAGGGAAGAGGCTTCTTGGTTATGAAGTGGGGTAATAGGAGTGCAAGAAGGGCCTTTCCTTGTCAATTCAAGAATAGCATGTAAGTTAAATTTTAAGGTGTTTTTGTTTTTTTTTGAGATTCATGCAGGCACTGAGCTTTATATGCATTCCAGCATTGCAGGTGCCTCGCTACTTAACTGAGGAAGGGCCACGTTTTGTGACCTTGTTCTTAATACCAGTTTCAGGTTTTACTTTTTGATATCTGTATTAACTTTACTTTTCATTCATTTGGAATGTTCTATCTATCTATCTATCTATCTATCTATCTATCTATCTATCTATCTATCTATCTATCTATCTATCTATCTATCTATCTTTCTCTAATCAGAGGTCAGATTACAAAATCGGCATGTAATATTTTTCTTCAGGCAATCTATTTGGACACCTCCTTTCAGAAAGTCCCAAGCTACTTGGGTATTTCACAGGAGCTACCCCTATCACTGTGTGTATACAATGGACACTGTTCTAAGTGAGGGTAGTGGGGAACCCTGAGGCAGAATTATGACACAAAAACATATATTGTGTTTCGCTCTGCTTTGATGATGTATAATATGACTCCTTTTGAGCGTTTCTTCTGCTTGTTAAAACCTGCTCGATAAGACACAAACAATGCAATATATTTTCCATAGTGTGGGCAACTAATGCCAAAATATTGTGGTATATATTATATTATATTATTGTATTAAAAACACTTATTTTACCTTTGAACTTTGGGTTTATTTTTTCTTTTTTTCTTTTGTCTTACTGCGTCAGTGATGTCCCCTGTGAAATGATACTTGGGTGTCTACCCACTTTAACACCCCTACACAGTGGTGTAATATCACTGTCACGGTCATATTTAGTACATGCTGCTCCAGAATGTTTTCATTGTCCATAAATGTGGCACACAGTTTTTAATTCATTGCAGACTTTAAATTGTTTATCCGCCATTGTCAGTACATAAGTGGTTTTGTAGAGATGCACGATATATCAGTTAATCTATTTGTATCAGCCGACGTCCATTAAAAATAAAGACATCGGCATTGATCTGATATGTTGGTTTTAGTTGATATTACCGGCCAATATTTAACCTTTATCAATAGTTAAAGGTAGCAGCCCCTGAGCTAAAGATACAACAAAATAATGGAGATAACTGCATTGGGTGATCAACAGTTTTCTGTCGGCTCGTTCATCACTCAGAACCTCGATACGGTCTCCCAGGTCACTGTTACTTCACTGATGTCTCTGCCTGCATTACATGATGTGGTGGCTATACACATTCATGAGATCCTAAGAATATAACTCACCAACGTGAGTTATATTACTGATTTTGTGGAGCTCAGAGGTTACCGGTTATCCGTATCGGTAATACTAGACAAAGACATATAGGCTATCGGTATCCATAACGCTGCACCATGTATTGTAAGAGAGAGATAGTGAACCTAAGGCAAACATCCCAAAAAGCTCTTCTTTCCTGATTTGTGGACTTCTTAAAGGTTGTGAAATCCCCTTCACTTTTTTACACTGGAGCTTTTCCACTGCCACCAAGAACCGAGCTGTACCTGAGCCGTACCGCGAACTGGTGGTTTTCCATTGTAAAGTGCGAGAGCTGTACCCGAGTCGTACCCGCGCTGACACGGCCCTGCTCACTCGCAGAGCCGAAAGCGTAACCAAACTGAGTTAGTGTCGTCTGATTGGTCAAAGTGTTCTACGCATGGATTATCTGAAGGAAAAAAGAATATATGCTATATGTTATTCATTATTGGTAGTATCGCACATTGCGATGGATTGTTGCGTTCCCGATAACTCAGAACTTAAACATTTCTGAAATTGTGCTTAGAAAAGTACAATAGAACAGCTGAACAAAATAGATTCGTAATGCAAATTTACACAAGCAAATGCTAATTATGCTAATGTTTGATGCTAACATAACACAGTGATTGTCGCTAGCGGAAATTAGCACACGGTAAAAAAAACCAGAAAGAAAAAAAATAGCCCATAGTATATCATGATGTACACTGTGTGGATAGTATATAAGCGTCTCTTCGGTTTTATGTCACTGTTGCTCTCCAAACCCAGCAACGCCTTTACCAAGCTGATCCTTCTGCAGTGGAAAACCAAAGTGAGCTGGAACCGTGCTGTGGGTCAGTTCCTTTATGCCAGTGGAAAAGCGCCATTAGGGTTCTGTCATGACTTCTACCATTTTCATGGTCTCACTCTCTCACACCTCTGCCGTTTGATTTAAGTCCTAGATCATGGAGGAACCCTCAGTCTTGGCTGCTGTATCGCCGCTGTGATGATTTTAATGTGCATTGTCCTGGGTGCCTCAGACTCGCGTCAGGGTCGTTGAACACCATAAGAAAACCTAGATGAGAGGCCTCCAGAAGTCTCACAAGGTTCACAAGTTAAGCTGCTAGAACGTCATCACCCAAACATGCCAAGCTCCATAAGACGGCAGGTGAAGAATGTGGTGAATAACTACTCAGAGGCCGAGAAGAAGGTGAGGGAGGCCACTTCCAACGACCCATGGGGCCCACCCAGCTCGCTGATGTCGGAGATCGCAGACCTGACCTACAACATGGCCGCCTTTTCGGAGATCATGCGTATGGTTTGGAGGCGCCTTGGCGACCGTGGCAGGAACTGGCGGCACGTTTACAAGGCGCTGACGCTCCTGGAGTACCTGGTGAAGACCGGTTCGGAGCGGGTGGCCCTGCAGTGCCGTGAGAACATCTTGGGCTTGCAGGCGCTGGCTGAATTCCGCTACGTGGACCGTGACGGCCGGGACCGGGGCGTTAGTGTGAGGGAGAAATCCCGGCAGCTGGGGGCGCTGCTGAGGGACGGGGAGCGGCTCCGAGCAGAGCGCTCCCATGCCCTCAGGACCAAGGAGCGTATGGCACAGGTCGTCACCGCCATGGGTGGTGACAGCCGGGTCTGCATCGGCCGCGGATCCAGTCAGCCCAGCCTGCCTGCCGGCTCCTCGGAGCAGCGTGGCCAGTCTGGTGGCTCGCCAGCCTCGTATCTGGCCTGTAAGTACACAACTCGTCTGGAGCCTTGAACAGTTCATGCATAATTTACAGGGCTGACGTTCGGGTTCAGGTTTGCCCCGGAGGGTCTTTCCTGTCTCAGTCCAAACTTTGGTATTCTTGAGAAATGTCTATGCTTTGTCATAAATATGAAGTACTGTACACCTCTACATAATCCCAGCTTCCGCATTGTTAAAAAATAAGACACTGCAGGGTGATTAAGTGGCGCAAAGGCATGTGTAATTATTGAATAGTTGAATAATTATTCCATAACAGACAACTTCTTTGCCTTTTGGACTGTACTGTACTGTACTGACTGTACTGACCTACTGGTGCCTGGATTTGGGAAATGACCCTACAGACACACTAGAGGGGAACATCCCTGTGCACATTCCTGATGAGCAGCCCAAGACTGCCTTCCTGACCCCCCCCCCCCCCCATAGCCTACTGGATTTGGCATTATGTGATTGTTGCCGTACCTCTTGCTTATGCTACTGCCTTCTCGCAGCTGGTGAGATGGTGGAGTGATCACCGTGGAACGGTCTGCGGTTTCCTCGAAAGTGGGTCTGGTAGATTTTTTTTGGGTTGCAGTTAAAGTGGATGTCCAGGTGACCCATTTCTTAACAGAGGAGAAGTAACATTATTTCACAGTGTTTTGAAGGACATCTGTGCAGGAATAAAGGTTATGAGAGGTAACTGAGGAGTTTTTTAATTTTTGCCGGGATTTCCTGCCATTGTTCTTGAGTGGAAATGAAAAACATTATGTTGAATCCCTTTAACCCCTCTGCTGAGCTCTTCAGTCACTCTTACCACTGGCTTGGGAAAGGATGCACGAGTCTGCAGTTTGACCTTTGACCCAGGAACTGAAATCCTGGGTCATTTTTATGTTCTTTTTGCAGTTTAAAATGATTGATTTTATTTAGTGATAGACAATGATAAATATGAATTGCACATATTTATTTTCCAATACCATTTCCATTTCAAATTTAATAAAATGTGGTCCACACTTAGATTTATGTTTTTTAAAGTTTGTCAATAAGGGAATAAGGAGCATGATTCATGTTCCTGTTGTTTTTTTTCCTTTTCACATCGGCTGTTGCCAGCTGTAAACACCTTATGTGAATAGATTTGCTTTATTGGGTGTCCTGCACTGTTCTCGAGGCATGGGGCCTGGTTTCCAAGGAAACAGCTCCCATCGCTCCCAGATGAGGCTTTCCTGCCCTCATAGAACCTCAAGGACTATGGCAATATGGAGGGGCGATTTGTGACACACATCTCGAGATTAAGGGCGGTTCAGGAGCACACTTTTGGCATTACAGCTGCACCATCTCCTACGTGCGTGAGCATGTGTTGGTCTCAGGCGCACGGCGAGCCCGTTCTCATGTTTTCCAGCCCTCCCCCAGCGTGTGTCCTCCGAGCTGGAGCAGGCGCGGCCCCAGACCATCGGGGAGGAGGAGCTGCAGCTGCAGCTGGCTCTGGCCATGAGCCGCGAGGCGGCAGAACAGGTACGAGCCCGGAGCCCTGGGGGCCAGTCTGTCAGGGCATTCTGCAGGCCCTGCCAAACAGCATGAGCTCCATTCTTACTGAGTAGCCAGAACTTTTTATTGCTTAATTAGTCTTTGCGTTCTCAGGTATTATTCTAGTTGCTGGCTGTGCTTATGAATATTCATGGGCAGGTAATATATGCAAGTGCTTGGGCTTTAGTATGATCGGAGTAATTGGGAGTGACGCCCTCGATGCGATCAAACTGATTGGAATCTGAATCCGGAATCCCGGTGGGGATCGGAATGTACGTGAGACTTTTCCGGCCCACGTTTCCATCCACACCTCTCCTAAGACTGTGCCAGTGTGTGCCCTCTCTGTTCTTATTCCAGAATCATAATCGGGACGTGTACGCGCTGCCCATACATATTCATAGACATCTGCCCTCACTCGCGCTCATTACGTCCAGCAGATCCGGAGCATGGGTAGAATATGCCTTTATGAATTTTGACAGAGTGATTGGAATTGCACAGATTTTGTCAATAATCTTCTTAATTTAGTACATTGGATTGACTGCGGTACTCTCTGACTGCGGTACTCTCTGACTGCGGTACTCTCTGACTGCCTCCCTGCGTGAACGTAAGCTGACTTCATATCTGTCACTGCATTCGCATGCTGGACATGCAGATGCCCAGTGACCTTTGCTGTGTCCTCTTTCCCGGACTGCCTAGACCAACCGCAGGCCAGGCTGGCAGAGAGACACCGGACGTTTTTCTGGAAAATGTTGAAGGAAGACACAGGGTGCCGCACACAGTAGTGTGACATCTAAGTAGGCCATACTGTTCCAGATGTGTCCCCTGTCCTGATTTGATCTTATGAATTAATGTGGAGTGTTGTATTTGAGTGTTGGCATCTGGCACAGATTTCCATGTGAGCATAAGGAGACCTTTGTAAGGGATAAACCGGTGCTATTAGCTCCAGCTGTTTTGTCAGGGCCCCTTGACATTCATACCCTGTTAATCGCAGGTTTGTTACCTTTTAATCAGACTCCTTTTTTTATGCCACCCTGTTATCGCTTCTATTCTTTTGTTATAGTTTATGCAGAAGGAATTATTGAACTTCAGCTGACCCTTTAGGCTGTGTTCTACCTTGGTTACGTGTGAGGTAAACATGAATTAATTAAATTAGCCAGTTATAAACAAGATGCTTAACATGTGAGGTTATGCCTGCTTTTCAGGGGCTGTTCTGTCATAGCAGCGAAATGTTGGAATGGAGTCGCACCCGAATAACCGCAAGGAGAAACACAGTTAGAGCAGAGAGGCCACTTTGGATGGTTCTCAGCACCTTCTCAGATGTTTTAAACTTTATTTGCTTAATTAGATTCTATCTTGTACATTTTTTCATTAAATAATAAAAAATCAAGCCTGTTTTGTAAGGACAACTGTACAGTAACCCTAATAAGAATGGAAGATAGATGGATGGATGGATGGATGGATGGATTGATTGGTGGTTAGTTGGATGAATCGTTAGACATTACTGAATATTAATGGCCCCTGTGGAATGAGGAACAGAAGCGTTGCTCGGGGTCAAATGATGCTTGAGGCCCACGTCCCCTGCCCAGCCTGGTTTTCGGGTGATAATACAGCAGCTAGCGGTACTGCCTTACCTGCAGTTGTTTTCTGTTACCCAGGAGGAGAGGAAGCGCCGGGGGGAGAGGCTGTGGCTGCAGGTGGCCCTGGAGGACAGCAGCAGGGAGTGTGCCACTGGGGCGGAGCCCGAGGAGAGCCACGAGGTACAGGCCGCGTGCCTCTTTACCGCATCTCTTATGGCCGCTCACGCTCCCCTCAGCGAGGTACAGACTGTGTGCCGGTTTACCACGTCTCTTATGGGTGGTCACACTCCCCTCAGCGAGGTACAGACTGTGTGCCAGTTTACCATGTCTCTTATAGGTGGTCACGCTCCTCTCAGCGATGTACAGACTGTGTGCCGCTTTACCGTGTCTCTTATGGGTGGTCACACACCTCTCAGCGAGGTAACGACCGTGTGCCGCTTTACCGCGTCTCTTATGGGTGGTCACGCTCTTCTCAGTGAGGTACAGACCGTGTGCTGCTTTACTGTGTCTCTTATGGGTGGTCGCGCTCCTCACAGCTTGCATTTCACTTGTTTGTTTACTTTTGCTTTATTTATTTAACTGGCTCTTCCAGTTGCACATAGTTGCTTATATTTTATGCTGTATGAAAACATTATAGTAGCCTGGGTCAATGTTTCAAAGGTCCATATGTATTAAATAATTGCAGTTATTGCTGTTTGTTTTGAACTCACTCACTGGAATCAGACCCAAACTCATCAAAAATATCCAGAAATCCTTCAGAATAAATCCTGTCTGTGATTGGACAAGACCATGTGGGTTTTAACCCTATCTGATGTCTCGAACCAATGCTGATACACCAAAGTATTTGCCTGGCTAATCGAGGCATTGTGCACCGTGACAGCAGGCGTATTCATGTCATTTGGGGTAAGATGCAGCTTGACACACCATAAACATAATAAAAACAAAGTCACTTTATAGGGTGTCTGTTTGAAAGAGACGTTTTAGAATTTGTGTCTATTTTTAACACTCATTTGAAAGCCAGTGGTGTTTTTACGCAGCTCTGTCTCAGTGAAGAACTTCGTGATGTCAGATACAGGGTACAGACTGGGTGCATGTTTCAGTATTAATATAAAATATTGTGGCATCTTTCAGTTGCTTACCCTAGTCTGGCTTGTAGGGGGTCCTGAAGCTTATCCCAAGCACCACAGAGCACAAAGCTGGGGTACTTCATGGGTTGCATCCCTGTCCATCACAGGGCACATCAAGAGAATCACACAGCCAGTCCCCAGGTTACGAACGAGGTTCATTTCCTAAGTATTCATTTGAGTCGAATTTGTAGGTAAGTTGGAATAATAATAATACAGTTCATAATGCTTTTAGTAACTACATATGGAACTATACTGTACCTCAAGCTGACCAACTGCAGAAGCCACACAATGTTTTCTTGAGCATTACAAAGTAGAGCATGTGTTTCTTATCACAAACGATTGTATTTTATATAATAGGCTTTATAGCAGTACGTTTGTAGGAACAACTGGTCCATATGTCGGACATTCTTAACCTGGAGACTCTAACCTGTACTCTAATAATCAGTAATGCATAGACACCAATTAGCCATTTGCTCTTGGAAACCCACACAACAAGGGTATGATATGCAAACTCCTAACAGCAGAGCAGAGGTGGGACTTGAACCCACAGGAGGTGTGAGGCAATGACGCCACTCAGCGATCCTATGTAAGATATATAATGTAGAATAAGCAGCACATGGGCAGAGATCATGCTCTGATCATATCTCTCTCTGTCCCAAAAAGACTCACTGATGTGCATGGTTGCTTGCACTCTATTACTCCATCTTTTCTAAGCAATCTCTCTGCATTAAGTTCAGCTTCACTGAGCAGTTCTCCAGCAAACTGGAATGTGAGGAAGATTGACTCTCCGCTGCATGAACAGCGGCCAGGATTTCTTGGCAGCATCTCCAGCTAGATGATTGTGATTTTTCTTGACTGTTTTTGGATGGAAATCAACGACTTCTGCATGTTTAATTGAATCTCGCTGTTTTTGGCCCTTCTTTTTTGGCAGAATAACCCTTAATCCTCGTAAATAGTCACAGTTTAATTATTGAAAGATTTATTTTAGTTCCTGAAGTAAAAGCCCTTGATGCAGTGGAAGGGTTTTCAGCCATTTGTTTTACTTGGTCCTGAAGCTGGTGGGATGGTTACCGGTTTCAGCCTCTCCTAGGTCAGCCCCCATACTAGGCCAAGTGCTGCTGTTTATGAAATGTGGACTTCAGTTATTGTGGACTTCTCATTCCTTGTGCGCCCTCCTGCAGATCATGCTGGTGGATGTAATGGATACGGCGACGAAGGGCGAGGCTGATCGGGTGTCAGATCCCTGGGCAGCAGCACTGCCCCCTGCAGACCCTTGGCAAGTCAGCGGTAAGGCTTCTGTGAAAACAGCGATGTCCCCGTCTTGCGAAATAACCCGCTGAATTGGCGGTGTCTCCGATCAGGATCCCTTCCCCTCGCCTTGTGTGAAATCAGCCCACATGTCTGCGGTCTGACCTCCTTCATTGAGCGACTGCTCTAAGAATAGCAGCATGCTCAGCGTCCGATGACCTGTCCCTATTTTAAACGTCCTCCTGCTCTTGTTTGTGCAAGATACCGATCCCCAATACTGGACAGCCGAGTTTCAAAATAAGAGTCTCACTTGTGAAGGCCAGGAAAGTTCTAATTAATTTCTGTGTTCAAATTAATATCTATGCACTTTGATTCTTCGTTGCACATTTCCTTGAGAAAATTTTTTTGACGATCATTAACTCACATTTAGTTGCAAATAGGATAAACTAATTAGGCTGTTGCCATGGTAACAGAACGGCCCCCTCTTTTCAGTTTCTATGCACCTTTATGTTCTGACAGGTCAGCCAGGGTGGCCGTAAATCCCCATCTGAACCAAAGGCCCATTTGCCCACAATAGATGGGAAGAGCCTTCCATAGTCCACAAAAATTAGAGGCCATATTTATCATTGGTGTGAAAATTGTTTGGAGGCCCCAAGGTCTGATTTGTGTATGCAAAACAAACGGTGACATTTGGTTACTAACTGTGACATTTGCTTTGGGCCTCTCGTCATCACACTTCAGCATGCGTGTCGGATCACTCTCCCTGGAGTGTTGCGTTTATGGTCCAACCCCAGAAATTTCGACTGTCTCACCCACAGCCTCCAAATCGGCTGAGCCGTGGGGAGTGACCCCAGCTCACAGCACTCCCAGGCAAAGCACTGACCCCTGGGGGGCCTCAGCTGGATCAGCCCCTTCAGCTGGAGTGGCTGCTGACCCTTGGGGGGCAGAGGGTGGCACTCACCCCAAGGCCCGTGTGAACGGTGAGTCGCATTAACAAGCTTGTCCAGTGCAGGTCAGACTGCTGTCATGTGGGATTAGAGGCAAAAATGCCAATATCATGGCGCAGGATGGGTGCAGGCGGGAAAAGGAAGGTGATGATCCATTTACAGCTCTGAGACAACAAGGGTTCTTTGAATACAACTAAAAACACACTGCGGAAATATATCTAAACAAAAGGACCACAAGGGGTCAGAAAACAAACAGGGACAAATAAGGAATTAACTAAAACTATGAAACAAAACGGAACTAAGGAATGTGCAAACACCTGGAACAAGCCTGGGCAAACGGGCGGAGTAACAGCCACACTGTAACATAGGCACAGTGACTCAGCAAAGAACAGAAAGAGGGCAGGCACTAAAATACAAAACTAACAATACATGATGCAGGGCACTTGGGAACCAATGACACAATTAACCAATCACAGGAAATGTAAGACGACAAGCAACAGGTGGAGGGAAAAACACCGATGAACACAGAACCAGGGAACTCTAACAATAAACTAGGAACACTAATCAATCCAAATAAACAGATGAGGCTGACAACACTGGAAAAGGGACAGGAACCAACACACAAGCCGAACGCAATAAAACAAGGAAGAACCGGGGGAAAGAAACACAAGAACAAAAGCAAAGACAGAGAAGCACCAAACTAGGAATAAACTGAAATAAAATTACAAAACAGGTGACGCTGGTCTCAAACCCACAACTGAAGAGATACCAACTTCCAACCTGCATACTCATTCCACTAAGCCACGCAGCAGCCAAGGAAAGAGGTACAATCCACAAGGGGAAAATGAAAAATGGTGGCCAGCGGAACCTGCTGACCATAATGGGGAGGAGGCACAGGGGGCAGGGCTATACAGGCACTGACCCTGACAACCGAGGAATATGGGAGGGGAGACCCCATAATAAATGTGAGGATGTAGGCAGTTTCTGATGTTGCCCTCGTGGTGTAGGTCAGGGGTCACCAACTCCAGGCCTGGAGGGCCCCCGCCCTGCGTAGCTTAGTTCGCTCCCTGTTCCTCCACACCTGATTCAATTCAAGAAATAGGTGGTAATTTGCAGAGAAGTTGAATCAGGTGTGTTTAGTGAGGGGAAACCCAAAAAATGTGCAAGGCTGGGGTTCCCCAGGACTGAAGTTGGAGACCCCTGCTGTAGGTACCTCGTGTAGCTGTGGGGTTGCTGTCACTGATATTCAGAAATATACTGTAAGATGTCTTCCTATTAGGTTGCCCTTCAAAACACCTAACCACAGAAACCAGTGCACCCATTTTTATAGGACACAAGATGAAGCACTGCAAGGACCTACTGTTTGAGGCTATTCTGAATGTAATTTAAAATTTGATTACCAAGATATCTCTAATCTGGAAACAGCAGGAAGCATTTTAAAAGGAAACTTGATCCTTTTAACATAACATAACAGGTGGCATTTTGAAGTTCTGGATTTGAAAAATGGGTTTCTGTGACTTTAAACAATGTTAAACTGCTTTCGGATCAAAACCCAATTTTGACCCTCCCTGTGCCCCCCAGTCTCTTATTTTTATTTAGAACTCCTGCTTTCTCTGCATTCAGACAGAACTGCATTCTGACCACTAGGTGTTCAATTCATGCATTTACTGGGACCGTGGAGATAACCACCTTGGTTGTCATGATGAACAGTTCTGCAAGGATAAAGAAAGTTGGCAGCTGTAAAGCTTTTAGGTAAATGTGGTCTGAAAGAAGACTCTGCATCATGTTACTGTGTTATAGCTGAGAGACAGGCGCATGGAGGAAGCCGCTTTGAATGCAGAGTTAGATATGGGTTCTGGAGCTACTGAGGATATTTTGATTTGCAGGAGATGGTAACTGCTCCTTGCCCTCATGGACCTGTCTGGACCTGATGGATGTCCAGCAGGGAGTCTCTGGAGCGGACGGCAAGGCGGACACATCCAGGACAGCGTCAGAGTCCTTCCTGAGACTCGGCGGCAGCGTGGTGAACCCGGACTCCTTCGTCAGCAAGCCAGCGAGGCCGACCTCAGTCTTCAACCCCTTTTTGGTGGCCGGTGTGTCTCTGCTGTCCGAATTCAGACGAGCTCGTTTGAAACCCGTCACAGCCCCATCATATCCTGGCATGAAATGAAACCCCATTTGGTTTAATGGTGTAATGGTATTCATTTCTTCTATTTTTATTTGACATACGCTTTTATCCAAAGTGATGGACAAGTGAGGCAAACAGCACATTACTTTGCTTTGAAAGAAAGCTGGGTAAGTGCTTAGAGGATTGATGGATGGATGGATGGATAAAAGCTACAATAGTTGGATAAATCTACAATAGATAAAATAATATATTAAGTGCTGGTGTATTAAGGGCCTTCCCTCCTTATTAGATGTCAGAAGTCGGGAATCTCGTCTCTCTGTTGCCGTGGTAATCCGCCGCCCATCTCTTCATAAGTCTTTTTAAATATTGATTGATTTCTTGAGGCAGCACCGCGATATGCCGCGCCTGGTGATGGCAGAGGCCCGTGTTCTGCATCCTCCTGGCCAGAAGGGCCCGCTCCCACTGCAAACTCCCCCCCCAGCCAGAAAGTTACAGCTGGCTGCCATTCTCCATCAGTGCAACATTCATTTGTTTTGATTAGCATGATTAAAATTATGGCCATGTTGGCGGATATGCGGCGGCTCTGTTTTTAATTTATCATTAAACGACGCGCAGCCGTCGTCTCGGTGCCATACAACCGGCTTATTATGAAATAAATGATTTTCTTCTCGCCGCAGATGCTGCCCAGGTCAACAACCCCTTTCAGGTCAGTGGGCGTCGGCTGCCCCCTTCGAACCAAAGGAAACCCACACCACCGGTCACGTGTCCCGATGACCCACCACCGTTCCCGTGCCCCACGGCGCCCCCTGCTGGCCCCGCATCCATGGTGCCCTTCCTGGGTGTGCCTGAATTTACATCAGCGGGCTTGGTGACGCCCATCGTGGGTGTCAGCCCCGTGGTTGCCATCCCTGCTGCACACAGCCTCTTGAGCCCAGGGCTGCGCCCATCAACGGGCTGCACTACTAACCCCTTCCTGCTGGGGGCGGAATGAGCGCTTTAATGAACCTGTCATTCTAGCAGTCTGGGGTCATCACAGGGAGTACACATTTTAATAGGTAGAATATACACTTGGATATAAATTACCCTGTGGATATTTTTCAGAGGTTACACATCTTTAATTAATGTGCTAACTTTTATTCAGGAAAATCACAGACGGCAAGGTTGTGGTCCCCTTCCCTCTGACGTAAATCAGGGCTGAATAAGAAGAACTGTATTACCTGAACTAATTAATGTCAGTCTTATCAAGCCCTGAAATTTTTAGGTGATTTAAATCTGCTGGAAAGTTGTGCTTGCTGAAAACAGTGAAACCTAATACACCATGTGTATTATAGACGAACTGGCTTTACACACATATTTTCAGGTTATTTCCTGTAAAACGCATCTGTGTTTCGTTCCCGATGTTGTGGATTTGCATTTTTGCATTTTTAGTACCTTATTTTAAACAGTCCTTTCTTTCTGTGTCAGTTTTCCCAATATTAGAAGTTGGATGTTTAAAAAAAAAATTAAACTGGCTCGGCAAAGGATTGTCCTCGATATTAATAAAACCTCTTGGGAACTGGAGAAATGCGACATTTTCATGCGCAGGGCTGCATGGTGAGAAGCTTCGCGGCGGGCTGATGGTGCCCAGCTGTGCAGGATGGGCACTTCTGGGTGGCGGGGATACCTCCGTGATTGTGTGTGGGCTTTAAAGAAGCATGTGTCTGATCTGTTATACACATTAATAAAGTGATTTTGTCATTGACACGTTTTCTCTCCAGTGCTTTTTATTTGAGGCCCTGACCTCCATCTCCTGGCTGGTGGAGAACCTGGGCACTGCCTGTTGGTGTTTAGCGTTTCTGTCCTCTGTCCTTCTGTCCTCCGGAAAGAGGGGTGTGTTGGTGAGCTGGTGAATCGATCAGCCAGCACTAGCCGATCAGCAGCCAGGCGTAAGAGTCAGGCGTGTCGTGAGGAATTGGCACACGGCCCAGCGTGTGCTGCGGGCTGTCAGCTGGGTGGTTTCCAGGCCCTCCCGTCAATTGCGTAAGAGTTTTTATCCTGATGCCAGCATCCAAAGCCATAGCCCGTCTGTATTTTAATAAGTGTGGTGTGTCGCCACCACACACAACAGCAGCATCTTGTGGCAATCCTTGAACTCTCAAATTCCCTGCATTTTAAGGGTGTTTTATATTCATCAAATTAAAAGGGCAGCTTAATTCATCAATATTAGTCATGCTATTCAGCTAAAATAACCAGTCATTAAATATCCCCATTGGGAAATGCTGTGACAACCATCGATCTCTGTCACCGTGACATTATCACGAATAACATCACTGTCTGCAGATCTTGCATCATGATGTTTACTTGAATATGTTTATTTGCGTCTGGTTACATCATCTGTTGTCTTAGTTGTTTAACGTGAACATGTTTCCCTTTGTATTAGTATCAGTTTTGCAGCTGGCACTCTGTGTATGAGGCGTTTTTAAGGCTTTTGAAGAAACCCTTTTTTTTTTTTTTAAAGATGCATTTGGCTTTCATACAGTGTGCGCTTTTTTTTAGATAAACTGGATCCTTTGTCTTGGATGAATTGCCATTATAATTTTTAAATGTTAATGTGCAAACCACAGAGGAATTGTAATAAATGTTGGAAGCACACCGAAAATTCAGTTTTTATGTTTGCTAACAATGAGCTTGTTTATCGGCATTTCAATAATATGTAAAACATTCCCTGTTAACTCGTTTAATGATTCTTATTGTTCTGCATTCAGTTTATCGTTGATTGAATCATAAAGAGGAAAACAGGCTTCTCTATATATTGCACTTTTTATTATTTTTATTTTGATTTGAGGTTTAGTACTTTCTGCTTTTTGTTCTTGTTTGTAGTAAATGCTATTGTTTTCCATTATGTTCCGGAGAAGTTGGCGTGAGCAGTGTAACCTAATAGCCTCGCTTAACTTTTAATTTAACAGTTTATAAGAATGATGAGAACATCAGAAAAAGAAGAGAAAGTATTCTGAACAAAGCAGAGCCAAACTGCAGTACGAATCATCTTTCCCAAGCTTTCCCAAAGTTACACTGCTAGCTGCACCAAGAGCTGCAATTAACAATTTTGATAAATTAATGATAATGACCTGTTAAAGCATTAGCGCTCTTAAAACAATCTAAAAACATTATCATCTACATAGGTTAACAAAGAACACCTGCTAAAATATTGTGCATTAATGCTAAGGATTTGTTAAAGGGTTAGCAGTGTACATAACTTAGCACCAAACCCCTCCTAAAGCATTAATATACGTTACTACAAACCCCTACTAAAGTATTAGCAACCCGTTTACATAGATACCAACCCCCTGCTAAAGTGCTAGCAATGTGTATATGCTAAGACCACACCCCTAATAAAGTGTTAGCGATGTTTTTACATTAACACCATCTGCTAAAACGCTGGCAGTCCTATGCATTAGCACGAAGGGTGTAGCATTCTACAATATAGTCACAAATCTTCATTCTGGTGATGGATATGAAAATGGACTTGGATGTCTGGGAGGAAAGCCAAGTTTTGCTCCCGCAGAACATATGTAATCACCTTTGAAGGCCAAGGTTTCAAACCATATTGAGACTATACTAGTACTAAGCGAGTAAGATATGGTAACATCCAGCAGGTAAAGTATAATATTCTTACAGTTATAGCACATGTTTCAAAATGTGCTTCTTTGGTTCCTGTCAGAATGTTTAGATTTTGGACACATTTTTTTGGCCTTGACTAAGAAAATTAATATGAATGTATTTATATTTTTAATCGATAAACAATGTCAGCCAAAGACGAGGATTCGTTTCGAAGGCCGGATCTCAGGTTTCATTAAAGCTATTTGCATTTTTTCTGGAGAATTAAATATGCAGGCAGGTATGACAGCCTTTGTGACTTAGGCTGCAGTGGAAAGAACCTGATGGATCTTTACAAGCTTTTGCCCTGAATTCTATGTGTGAGTTTGTGATATTATTCTGTACTCAGAGTGCCCGGAACATTTTGTACAGTTTGTATTTTTATCAGTCCATTCCACCCAATTGACACAATATAATCTACTTTATTTATGAACCCATTTCTGCATGTATTTAACTGCAATGTTGTCACAAATCACCTCTCATTTCTTGCAAATCACCAGCCAACTTTCCACGCTTAAATTACATTCTGACCACAACAAGCACAAGTGTTCTCATCCCACCAGAACGGATGTATTTATTTTATTTATATTACCAGAATGGACAGTGTATCCTTTGTGATTTGTTGTGCATCCTCATTTTGTTTGACACGGTTACACAGGAAATTTCATATTAGACCACAAGAGTAGTGGTACAGGTTCATGAAATGGGTCCAGAACATCATTTATTGATCTAGAACGATTTAGCAAGATGATGAGAGAGGAAAACCGCATGGACTCTTTCTCCTCATCTGAAAGTTGTTAATGCCTTCCACAGTCTCAGATTGTACACATAAGCAAGTATATACATATCTGCATGCGTGCCCTGTGATCAGAGTTGGGTAATTCAGATCCAGAGAGTAAAAGTCCAGACTGGGATTTTGTTTCAACCAACCAGTTGAGTACTCTGTGACTGTAACTCTTTATGCTCAACATGTTGGCTAAAGCAAAATCTTTGTCTGGACTTTTATACTCTGGACCTGAATTACCTAACCGTGCCTGTGATAGACTGGCATTCTACCTAGGATTCCCCTGTCCTGTGATTCCTGGTATAGGCTCCAGACTCACTCTGATCGGAATAAGCAGTTGGATGGATGGATGGATGGATGGATGGACCAACAGCAAAATCAATCGTTATTATTATCCTCCTCCTTTAGAAAGCGTGTTACCTGTTCTTGCCTATGTCGTTTTCCTACATACACTCTCTCAGTGCTGAGAACATTCATTTCCCCACCAGATGGTAGTAATAGTCCATGCAAGTAATAAGTCTCTGCTCCTTTTTAAAACGATGATCTGCATATCTGAATTGAAACAGATTGCTGGGCCATAAATGTGGCTTCTAAAATACATTTATACATTTTTTAATGGCTACGGTAATCTGAGGTGCGCTTACATTTAACGGTACTTCACAGTAAGTTTATATGAGCTTGAGAGTGCAAGATTTACGAAAATATAGGCTTAGATGACTTTTCTCATTCGCAAATGTTTACACAGCCGAAGCTTAGCAAGCAGAATACCCAGAGCTTAAGCTACATGCAAACAAGCTCTGTTTATCGCATAAATATGACATTTTCCACATTTATCAAGCCGTCTCTTGGTGCCACAGACACTGTCATTGAGTGGGAATTGTATGCTAATTTATTGATTATCACGGACCCTCTGCATAATAATTGTGCTACTCCCATTGTAACGGATATTATTATTATCGCTCTCCTCCATCAGCGTGGAAAGCTGTATGTATCGATATCCGGCACAGAGACACTCATAAAGAGAAATGAGCCACTCGATAGCACGTGACCTAATTTAACGGATCTGCCTCGTGCGGCTACCTGTGCACTTTGACCCGAGCGGTGCCCCGCCTCGCGCTCCCTGTCCTTCTTAATGAGGCTGTGATAGGTTTCCCATGATGGCATCGCTGCTCGAATGACTGTCCCGATGACCCCAGCCTACCAACAGCTGCCTGTGCATTATAAGCGATGCTAAATGACATTCGGTATCAAAGCGGTCGCCGCATCTCTTTATGGAAACTAATGAAATACAGATTATTCTACTGTACCCGCACCTAATACTCCCAAGAGAAAAGTCCTTAATTTTCAAATTGCACTGGGGGAGAGAATAAAGATATTGTGATTATAAATTATAACTGGACATTGTGTTGTACTGGGCAGCTCTGTGAGTAACACTGTTGTTTCGTGCCACCAGGGCTCAAGGTTAGATCCTGCCTTTCTGTGTGGGCGTGGAGTCTTGTGTTTTCTCCCCGTCTCTCAAAGGGATTCCTCTGGGTACTCAAGTTTGCTCCTGCATTGGGATGACATGCAGTTAGGTTAATTGGCATCTGTGAAGCATCTGCTGTGTGTGTTCTGTGAGGGACTGCCTTCCCGTCCAGGAGCCGTGCCCTGAACTGCCTGGGACTCCAAGCTCCTCTGTGTCCCTGATCAGGAGAAGATGGATGGCTGGGATATGCTGTGAATTTCTACCTTTGAGACGATGTGCAGTGAACCTGTCAAATAACCATAAAAGCGAAATAATTTCAAAGATTTTTCAGTTAATTCGTTCACTCAGGTAAACCAAGGAGCAAATCTGCACGCATTTAAGCCAAAAAAAGGTAGCATTTTTATTTAACGGTTTGAGACGGCTGATTGTCATGGGTATAATAAGCTTGATTTTTTACTTCTCGCTCTTCTAAAATGCAAGCAAACACCAAACTGGTACAAATTCCATAAGGTTAAATATGTGGTAATGCAGTCCAACACTCTCAGAAAAAAGGGGGAAAAATTGTACCTTTGTCACTGGGGGTGTATCCTCAAGGGTCTGCCATTTTGTACCTTTAGCAGTAGGTACTTGTACCTTTAAAGGTACAGAAATGGACTCTAAGGAACATTTCTGTACCACTGATGGTATATTAATGCTGTCGTACCTTTGGGATGTTCCTCAGAGTCAATTTCTGTACCATAAAAGGTACAATTAATAAAGTACAGCCCCAGTGACAAGCAAAGATACAAATTTTTACCTTTTTTTCTGACAGTGAATCTGGGTTGGGCTGCTGTTCCTTGTGATGTGGTTATTTATGGTCACATGAGTCTTAAAGGTATATGGATACACTGAGTTACAGATCAGTTAAATCTCCTGGCTTAGTTCTTCTGGGTTTAATGTTTTCTTGTTTCCAGTTTCATTAATTGAGCAGCAGAGATTACACCTGTAACTTATACAGCATGGCCTATCCCAGTGATACATATTTTATAGGCCTCATAAGCTCAGTAAGACCAGGCTTGACGATGCTCTATATGGAAAGGGTCCAGACTGTACAGTGGAGTGGCTTTGTAAACTCTGGACATGAGTGTGCACTGATGAAGGTGTGCATTCTCACGTCTGCACCTTTGCACAGACTTATCCATCCATCCATTTTCTGAAACTGCTTAATTCCAACTAGGGAGGCGGGGGGACTGCACCACCGCGCCTCCCTGCACAGGCCCTTGATGTCTAATTATCTGTGTTTTTTTCTAAGCAGCCAGGCATGGGGGCTGTTGCTTAATGCTTTCGCTTGATTAGCTTCAGAAGATGCTTTGTAAATACGGACCAGGACGGCCTGATCTCGACGTCTCTTAGCAGAAAAACAAGGCCAGGTAACAAAGGCCTAGGGTAGTCCCCCGTCTCTTGTACTCCTTCTGATTCAGACAAGCAGAATGGCCCATCATCAGGGGAGCTGAGATCTATTTCATAACACAGCTGTCTTACACTTGTCCACTGTAATAACCAATGTGTCTTAAACTGTACACTGCTAGGTGGTCAGAGCCTGGCTTAGAGTCGCCTGCCTCATGCTATTCTCTAAGTGTCATCTTCTCCCACCTTCCCTTATTACACAGTCCACTGGCAGAGTGTTAGCAGTGCCTAGGAAAAGTTAAGGTAAGCTTGATTTGCAGGAGAGATCAATGCGTGATATGCCTGTGAAATAGTAGCGTGTGGGTGGTTCACCTCTGTGTAGGGGGTGAATCTGAGGCAACTGGGAGACAGAAGTGGAGCCCTCATCCATTTGTAGTGGAAGGGGGCGAGAGGGGATCTGCAGAGAGCGGATTGGCTGTGAGTCTATGACGGACCAGAGCCTCTGGGTCCTAGAGACCCCGTATCTCTCATCATCATGTCCAAACTCATCCTCCGCTTCTCCCAACTTCAGGAGTTGCTTTGAAGTAGAAGCTGTAAACAGTAACATATAGAAAAGCCATAGTTGTTGCCCTAAAAAATCACCAACCCCAACTAGCAAGTAGCAAATTGAATTGATCGCAGATATAGCAATGTATTAGTCATTTGTGTAGATATCACAGCAACCCTTTGGGAAATGACCTGAGGTTAATTTAGTTTTTGTTGGCGTCAGAAATATGAATGCTTTGTTTCTGTTAGCATGACACAGACATCACTTTTGCCCTAATGACTCCTTCATGTCACTGTGTCATGATGACGGTAATATAGCAGAAACTGTATTATTGTTATGTGTGAAGCCATGATATCTCAGGGAAGTCAATGATAATTGGAAGAACAATCAGTTTGACACGCTTGTGTTCTGTGGCAGTTTATGAAGTAATTCTTGTGTTTTTATGCACCATTACCGGGCAAACTATGTGGCACAGCCTGCCTTTGCTGAGTGGCAGTTCACAAATAGAAACAATATGGAAAAGCATAACTGACAGACTCAGTTATGTAACTCTCATGGATATAATCTCCTACTCTATTTTGAAAGCACATGGACAACTACAGTTTGGGCGCTGAAAGCTTTAAATGCTGACCATCCAACATTGATTCACACAAAGCCTGGCGTAGGAGGTCTGGAACCATCTATTTATTATGCTGACCCAGTACACTGATGGGCTCACAAGGTCAGTGGGTCTTTTTACCAAACACACAACTGAACATGAAAACTAAGCACGCCTGAAGTGTTGCTGGGCCAAAATAAGTAATGTGGAAAAAATAGGAATTGATACTGATGGACTCAAAATCAATTTTTGTTTCATGTTTGTCCTGTAACTAGCTCGCAGAAGAAATGAAGGGAGTCAGAATCCATACATCGCTGGGCACCTACTTTTCGATTGAATGTCCTACCATTTTAGGATTTATTAGAATTGTGAAAATGGAAGTTGTTGACACGCTTCAAGGCATCGTGCAAAAGTCCCAGTCACAGGTAAACAAACTCTTTACACGGCACATGATGTATGGTTTAATATTCTGCAGAATGTATTATTAATAATTTGAAATAAATTTGCATTTATAGCCGCCATCATATTAATTCATCTAATTATTGTTTTCGTCTGTTTAACACAAGTTGGGCTGTGTCAACGTGTCTAGGGCATTTTCTGCATTTGTCTTCGTAGGTGGATGATTATGCAGCGTGTTTTACCACACTGCACACATGTTCGTGAAAGTTTGAGACCCAGTGAGGAATTTTATCATTCAGATGGTGCTTCTGAGCTGGAGTGACTGGCAGCGATACCACCCCCCAGCCCGCCTCCCCCTCCTCGCAGGAGCATCAGCTGGGGGGATCCGGAGTGTCTCGCTGCTCTCTGAGAAGCTGCCTGTCACGCCTGTATGACAAACGAAATGGAAATTCTCCTTTTAAATGAGAAGCCAGTTGCAGAGGGGGAGCATGTTCTTGGGGCGTGTGGTGAACACTGGCCCCTTCGCGTGACTTGGCGAGGCAGCTGGGCACACGATTGCGTACAGCACGGCTCCTTTCCCCGAGCGAAGTTTCTCAATGTCATTGAATGGGGCTCGTCACTTCGTAACCTCCCCGCGTCCCAGTTTGAGCCGTCCTCAATTGTGCTGGTGGTCCCTCCGAGGGACTGGGTCTCTGAGTCTGAGCCCCTATTAATAGATATATACTTGTCTGTACTACTTTGTAAGTCTTTTGTGGGACCTCCATATACTTTTAAGAAATTAGATTAGGAGTCAGATTGGAAGCTGACGGCAGCTCACCTAAGTCTTGAGTGTAGGGTGCTGACCCCACGAAAAGTAAGGGGAGCAGGGTAAGTAAGGAGCTGATGGGCCCAGTTATGCATTAAATACCCTTGTATTGGGGGGGTTCCTCTTTTATATCACTTTTATGCACAGAAAAGAATCTGGGGTCACACTCGCCTCCTTGATTCTTGTCAGGGCATCCTCTTGACTTTGAGGTGTTGTTACCCAGTGCTAGTGACCAGACATTCTCCGGTACCACTGGCCAAACAGCGCTTGTCATCCCATTGACACCAATTGACATTTACCATTAGAGTCCCTCGATCATTCACCAACTGCCCGCACTTTGAATAAATGTCAAAAAATGTCAGATGCCCATGGCTGCCCCACTTATTTTGCGGGGAAAAGGGGGCCTTTTTTCACAGTTTGCCTGTTTTGGCATGCCTGTTTTCGGAGGCTGTGCGTGAGCCAATCACAGCTGGCCGGCCACATGCCACGGCCTCCATGATAATATCGAAGCATGGGACAGGACTTGGGCGTTAATGAACTCGCTAAATTTGGACAGAATAGCTTATTACTTTCAGACATTAGACACAGTCTGAATTTACACTGAAACAAAACACATCTCCTTCCAGCAGAGGAGATTAGCTTTCGCTAATGCTAAACATCACACTGAAATTAAATGAAAATTATTGCTCGATAGACAACAGCAAGAGTTTAAACCATCTTCCTGGCACAATATAATCAGTTTAATTAGTTTGGAAAAAAGAATGTGTGCCTAAAACGTGTCCCTGCCATGAAACGCAAACTTTGAGCGGTGCGAGAGGAATGCAGAAGGGAGGTGTGGAAGCACACTCTCTCATACATGCGTCAAACGTCACAGCAAAAAACAAACCGGCACACCGCTAAACTTATAAGGGTAGCTTAAAGTCTGATCTGTGTAATCTTGAGTTTAGACTTAACTCTGGTCACACTGCACCTCTGGCATTTGGAATACAGGGCATAATTGCTGCAAGAACATACACTCTAGAATGTATTTTAAATATACATGCACATATTTACAAGTATGTTATATACACACTTATGTGTCTGTTACAGGAAGGTGCTTGAAATGTTTAAAAGGGAGTACATTTGAAATATGCATTGCCTTCAGACATTGTGACAGTAGGGTAAACAGAACACAAAAAGGAAAGGTGGTATCGTTTCCAGGTAGTACTGGGAATTTACATTTCAATGAGGGACATGTTTGATACTGGCTTCCAGCTCCCAATGGGCCCTATTTGACTCACAGAATCAGCAACAGGGGTCTGATGCTGCTCTTTCAGATTAATGGTGGTACCAGTAAACAAGCAGTCGATCTCCAGCTATTTCCTTACAGTGTCCCAGTAGGGGGGGGGGCTTGAGGATGGAGGGCAGAATCCTCTTCTGTTACATCCCCCCCAAGGGTTCACAGACAATCCAATCGTCAAGGTCTGGACCAGAAGAGATACATCTGTGTCTCGAGGGACCGATACGTAGCAACTCCCCTGGCAGATCTGCCTGTTTCTGCAGTCCCAGTTTCCTGTCCTCTCCCCGTGAGCTGCATTAAGCTGCCAGCTACCCACAGGTCTTACACAATACTCCTGTCACTCATAAAGTGAAGAGAAAGTTAGCATTTAACAGCAGCAGGACCATGTAATAAGGCATAAATAAGGTCTGGTTACTTGGTCCTGTTCACCCCTGACTGAGATGCTTGGCTTTGAATGTGCTTGATAGAGTGAGAAGTTTATCATTCTCTCATCGCATTGCCATTGAGAGACCTTGCCACACAGATTAAAGAGGGTCCCTCCCCCAGGCAGGGGGGTCATTTAATAGTGTCATCATCTGGAACCCCAGAGGTTTTGAGTTGAGGGTGAATGGCAAATGGGAATCCTATCAACAAGCAGTCAGGTTCCCACAACAACAAGCAGTCAGGTTCTAATGAGAGACTAGACCTTCAGCAGCAAGTTCCTCGTGGAGCTCCAGCATGCTGAGCATCCGCTGAACCAGGGCAGTAGCTCTGTGGTTTGCATTACGGACTCGTGTGCATGTGGTCCAAGTCCCCTGACCGGTACAGTACCCAAGTCACCGCTGGGCCCTTAAGCAAGACTCTCAAGCCCAAAAATGGCTCTGGGGTGCTAAAAAAAATAGCTGGCCTGTGCTCTGACTCCATACTTCACTCTCACCTGTGTGTCTGTGTGTCTCATAGGGCAGTAAGGCAGGAGCTGTGAAGCAGAGCGTTGAGCCCCATGGAAGGGAAGGTGACACAAGGGGGCAGTATGGATGCTGCTATGTGACCCACCCTCAGCCTGTTCAGAATCACCAGCAGCCTTATTTATGGGGGACAGTTTCCCTGTGAGTAACAGGTTTTCTGTCTGGATTTAAGCACTGAGACTGGGCGGGGCATCCCTTGCATACGCTGGTTGTCTCAGTCTCCCGCGGCTGAAGGCTTTACTGCTAACAGCCTCTTTATTTATGTACAGGCAAGTCTGCATCGCCTGAACTCAGACAGCGGTCTGTATGGTACGCCATGGGCAGATGCGTTTCGTGGCCTGGGCTGCGACCCGTGCCAGTGACAGGGCACAGCTACTGGAATAAGAGTAACATGCATGTGGTAAGGTGCCGGAAGCACACCATGGAAATGAAACAGTATGTCTGTGATGAAAATTATACCAAGGTTATGAACTCGGGTTAGCTGTTTTGGGTTTCTGAGTTTGATCCACCAACCAACACCCCCCCAGATCTCCACACAGTGAATAGTTACAGTAGATGCAGTAGATTGAGTTCATGATGACGGGGCTCCAGACAGATGATACCACTGTACATGCCAAGCTGGCTGCAATCCGAGCCATTAAAGAATGGGGAATCATGTTGATGTCTTCTGGCCAGGTTTCTAAAATCCGTATCAGTGTTTCTCCACCTGCTCGTCGGGGACCCCCAGGCAGTCCATATCTTTGCTCCTGCCCAGCTCTCTCCCAGTGTCTCCCAATAGGCCTGAACCAAACATTCAAGAATGCAGAAAACCGCATAACTGGTACAGGTGTGCTGGGAGCTGCGAAGGAGCAAACACGTCAAAAAATCCGGAGGGTCCCCGAGGACCGGGTTGATAAACACTGATCTGCGCTACCTCAGCTGGATGACACATGGTATATTCTTCAATGGTTCTTACAACGTGGTCAACAGTGATGTTTTGTCAGTGTGAAGCTTCTTCTTCCTCCTACCTTTGCCCAGCTTGTCTGCCCTCCTACAGAGAAACTGACGTACTGTCTTCTGGCCCCAGGACTCAGTCACACAGATGTTTGCGGTGAGGTGTACGGCTAAAAGCTACGTTACATTTAAATCCACATCTGCTGATTCTCCTGAACTCCAGCATTGCTCTCCTGAGGTACATGTCGTGTCAAAAAACACTACATCTTTTTTTGGTCCCATCAAATTGGGTTGTCCTTCCTCCATATATTTTTTTCCATTGTTTTAATACAACGTTAACATTTAATTTAACATTAATTTAACGGTATGTATGGGGAAGCGTATAGGCATGTTCCTAGATGTTTATGTGTCGTCTATCTGTATTTATATGTATGTTTGTGCCAGATTTGAAAAAAAGGAATAAAAGTAAATGAAAAAAAAACAGTATGTCACAATGCGAAATGGTCAGCTGTAAAGCAATAATTATTCAATTAGCTGTACTCAAGTCTTGAAATATATGTGATTTGATTGTGACTGAGTAAATTAGCAGCCCGCTGCTTCCCTCAGAAGTATTTCCCAAAGAAAATCCAATCAAGGGTATGTTTCACAGTCATAAACTTTGCTGACGCATTTCCATAATGTCATGCAAAAAAAGATGGGAAAGAACACAATGGACCTTAACATGAAAATTTTGCATGAGATTTTGATGATGATGAAGAAGATGATGATGATTATAATAATAATAATAATAATAATAATTATTATTATTATTATTATTATCATTGAGTTTGTTCTCTGTGATGGACTGGCGTCCGGGTTCTGCTCACAGAACATGATTTAGATTTCGCACAACACTGCTTTTGATAGGTGATTCTGCAAAATGGAGAGATTAGATGAGTATTATTTAACATAGATTCAGTGAGATGTGCAATGCATGTAGTACAAAGTAATTCTGTGTAATTGGCATTTGACTGACTTGTCATGAAAAATTAGGTTAAATAAGTGCATGAGAGCTCAGCTATTGAGACCTTAGTTCACACGGTATCAGTTGAGCAGTGATTTAAATGTTAATTTCCTTTTTTTCTTATAAATGTTAATTTCTTAGCACCAGTGAGAAACTGGAGCCACGACCTTGCTAAAGAGCTCTAGCATGCTAACATTAGCGCCCAACGTCAAGTGCAGGTGAGCAGTCTTTACGTAACCTTTACCTGCAACGAGTGACGACAATGACTCATAAGGACACTCACACCTGAGTGTAGTACAGTAAAGTGACTGTATGCTTTTTGAACCCCGGTTTGTGAAGTGCATTGAGAGGGAGGATTTTAAACTCCAGTCAAATCAGCAGTCACAAATAACACATGAGTTAATCACACATGCTCTTGTTGCCACATTCCTCCAGGAACAGGGGCTTGAATCCCACAACTGTTCCATATATGTGGAACATACAACAAAACATGCACTTAAACTAATAGGTGTAGCTACTAGTTGCTGGTGTTGTGCCCTGCAGGGGACTAGCATTCCAGCCTTGTGCCCTGTGCTGCATGAGATGCATCCAGACCCTTGTGACCCTGACCAAGATAAGCAGTGAGAAAATGGATGGGCCCACATATGCACTCAATGGAGTCTTACTTACAAAAAAATGTTCTGAGGGCAGAACGAAAAATGATTTGTTCAGAGGGATAACCAATCAGATTGTAGAGGAGGTGGGTCCAAGCAACTAGAGGAGGTGGGACCAACCAATCAGATGTCTTGGGCCTGTCACGAGCCACACATGCAAATACGATGAGGGTGGCCTGAGACACATGTAATTAATTGTGCCTCTGAAAGAAGCAGTGGCCACGGAAATTTTCCTCTATCAAAGCTGAGAAGATCACATTGCTGATTTGTCTTCAAGGCAGTCTCTCAGAAAAACAGCCATCGATAAGACAGAGTAAACCACAGAGATTAAATGTATAACTCTGCTTGGAAGACATCTCCCTCAAAGGAATGAGCGCTTTGATGGTACTTGCAGCGTTAGCTGTCTGTGTAGAAATCTGCTCATTAATGTCTGTTATAAAAGGGATGTAGGCAGAGAGATTCCTGGCTGCACACGTTGGATTTCAATTAAAAAAAAATAAATATTACATGTTTAGTGTGCCAAGACACAACGTTCATAATACCGTGGGATTGCCAAAGATAAACTTTATGTATTTATTTGTTTGTTTGTTTGTTTGTTTATTAAAATCCTGGAGCGTAAGTGCTGACACTGCAGAGCTTAAAGCGGGCGAACGGCATAATATGAAAAGCAGTAAGCAAAATTCCACAGGCAATAAAATCAGCACATGCGGTTAATGTGCTCCACATCCTTTTAAGCCCGTGTGCTGTGAGACGGAAGTGCCCATTCCTCAGAAAGGGGATGTGGCACTGCTGGACGGTTTCTCATCGACCCCTCAAAAAACACACTCCCCCCGCCAGCAGACAGTAGTGCTCTCTGAATGTCTGCCTGGCCGCGGAGCTCTCGGACAGTCTGGTGTAGATGAAATTTGTTCTGCACGGTGGGGGCTGCTCTGAGATCACAGGGCGCGTCCTGTCATTCCCCATGGCAAACACGGCGATGCTTCTTGCCATGAGATCTCACAAAAGCAGCAGCACAACCAAGCATGGAAGTAAATCAAGTGAAATAAGTGTTGCCATATTTTAGCAGA
>JAODLD010000101.1:25058303-25092090 GCA_026781065.1 Mormyrops boulengeri | reverse complement strand
CCAGCCAGGGGGCAATAAGTATGCCCACCCCTGCTCGGCACCTCTCCCCGTGAGCAACTCCAGAGTGGAAGAGGGTCCAAGTTATCCAAGTTGTATCTAAGTTATTTCTCATCACAGGGGTCTGATGAGCCGCACTTCGTCTGGCTCCTCACCCAGGACCCGTTTGCCTTGGGTGACCCCGAGCAACTTAGCTCCTGGGATCATTGGAACAGGCAAACCCCTCCACCACGATAAGGTGTCGGCTCCAGGAGATGTGTGTGTATATATATATATATACATATATATATATATATATAATTACTTGATAACATCTCAGACAAATTAAAATTGAAAAGTCGAACCACAAACATACACAAACAAATAACAATGGACACCAAATCCTAATATGAGCACAAAGCAAATACTTTTAGGCATAACATACATTCATTGTGTTTATATTTACTGTTCTGATGACAGTTGGTAGTGCATGGATCATTGCGGGAGCAAATATGTGCTTTGTTTTCCTGGGTGTGTTTTGGTGGAAAATGTCCAAAGATACACAATTCTTGTCTGTGCATTACACCTACGCACTGTTATGAGCCTGAGATTAATGGGTGCAAAAATCAACGCATTTTGCGTCTGTCGGGTTTTAAGGGTTAACACTATCCAAAGCTTTGTTATAATCCATAAAGCACATGTTGACATTTTGCTTTATTCCTTGTTTCTTCATTATATTGTTCCTCATATGCTGCCAATGATGTCTCTTGTTTCTCACCCTTTCCTTAATCTAGCTTGTTAGCAGTTCTCTTTCCATGCAGGGCTCTAATCTGTGTGTTGAATAATGTTTAGCATCTCACTGGCACGTGACATGAGGAAAATTGTATGATAGTTTGCACACTCTGTGAGGCCTATGTCACATCCTGCCTGCCATGTCTGCCTGACCCGCTTGTCTCTTCCCTGGCGTGGCCCTAACAAGCCACGCCTAGTGTTCATTAGTTTCTCCTCTCGTTCCTGCCCTCATGTTGATCACGCCCAGCTGCCTTCTGTTTTCTCCTTTGTTGGTTCTGTACTTAAGGGCTTCCCAGGCCTGCATGCCTCAGTTCCATCACTGATGTTATGTCTCCCCATTGCCTGTGCCCTATCCTCCCCTTTTTGATCCCCTGAAATCCTGTTTTTTCTAGTTCTAGTTTCTAGTTTCTAGTCCCTTTACATAAACTTCCTATTGTTTGCCCTGCATCCTCTCTTCCACCCGTCCATAACAGCCTCCTTTCTCTGGTATGGAATTTAAACTGATCTCTTTTAAACTGTTGACCGCTGAGTTATTTTCCAAGTGGGTGGACATTATTTGGTCATTATTTGATGGGATTTTTCTCAGTTGCTTGTAATATTTCTATTAGAATGCCATGGACGTCCCCATGGCCTTCCTGTTCAGCCGAGGTGGATAGTTCAGGTCCAGAATGTGAAAATGATGACCAAGATTTTGTTTCAACCAGCCAGTTGAGTACTCTGTGACTGTTACTCTTTATACTCGACTGGTTGGGTCCTCTTGCATTATTGAAGGTCTTCCAAGTATTTGAGCATTAAGTTGACCTCATCCGTTGCTGATTTCTTCACTATTAAGGTCTTCTGTGTGCTTCTTTCAGCATCAGCTTGGTTCTATCCATTATTTTCTTGTTTTACAGTGTTTATTTCCCTATTTCCATTTTCATTTCCTTCGCTCTTTCTTTGCAGATGTTATTGTAATATTGGGCATTTGACTTTGTGGTTATTTGGCATTTGAGATTTAGTGTGTAATTATTAAAGATTGATTTACTCATTTGAGTATTTTGTTTGTTATTGATTTATCTGAGTCTGAAATGTTTTGAATTGGTGGCTCAGTAGACTGCACTGTCGCCACACATTGCTAATGTCAGGGTTTCAAAGCCCTCCTCTCGCCTGTGTGTGGAGTTTTCATTCTCTACCCATGTTTCTTGGAGAACCGGAGAACCTTCCTCCAGGTTCTCCAGTTCCCTCCTAGAGCCCAAAGGCATATACAGTAGTTAGACTGGCTAGCATGTTTGAGTTGTCCATCATGTTTTTCTGAGGGTGTCTCCTGTGATGGACTGACATCTCATGCAGGGTGTACCTTAGCCTTGTGCCTTGGGATAGGCTCCAGACCCCCCAGTGACCCTGACCAGGATGAGTGCTTAGAAGATGGATGGCAGGCTGAAATAATTTGGCTTCACACAGACTTGCATGCACACTTACATGTACTGTAACTATCAAGATAGAATTCTCATGCTCATTTATGGTGGGTGACATTATTGCATCTGTTCTCCCCATGTTGTGTGTTATGTGTATATTACTTTGTAGGGACCAAATGTCCTCCACAGTGTAATAAAAACCTGTCATTTTTCAGGTCCCCACAAAGATCTGCGAATGCAATCAAAAAACTTGCCAGAAAAAAATGCCAGAAGACTCTTATTTTGTTTGGTTGTTTATGGTTAAGGTTAGGGCTGGGTAGGGGTTAAACGCGTCATGTTGGGATTAGAGTTTACCCCATAGAAATGAATAAGATATCATTACAAACCTGTATATGTGTTTGCGTGTGTGGGCATTTCTCTGGGTTTTACATGCACATAAATGTTCTGAGGGCAGTACAGAAAATGACTGGTTCAGAGAGAAAACCAATCAGAGTGTATAGAGGAGGTGGGTCAAAGCCACTAGAGGAGGCAGGACCAACCAATCAGATGTCGTGGTCCCGCCTCCTCTAAACGGATTACTGTAAATATAAAGCAAGCATCATTGACATTTTGCGGATATCCGTTTTCATTTACAAGGCATACATCAGAGCTACCTATGTCATGTACCATAGTTAGCAGAATTTTCAATATTTCAATCATATTTGCTTTGCATAATTTGCTATCAAAAAAATCGAACTCAGTGTATAATTGATAGAGCTAGCACTATCACTAATGCTTGCTTAATAATTTTAAGGGACTGACGAAAGCAATACCTTTAAAATGAGAATCATTACTGTGATTGACTCAGCTGGGAACCCTATGAATTTCATAAATAGCAAATGACACTGTAGGCTACTTAATGAGTGTGTTAATGAGAGTCTGATTTAGGACCCCATGGGGCTCACTACAAACCCTATACCTGAATCACTTCCAAGAGCACAGAAGGCCAGTCAAAAGTCACCGCTGTCCAAATCCCGGATGTCAGGTGACCTTGAGCTTGTAACATGACAAAGGTCATTTGAGTTCATACCCAAGGAGGAAGTGTTATTGTACTCAAATGGCAGCTAAGATAAACATCCCAGAGCAAAGATGGATAGCGGTCCATCGTTAAATGCATTGACTTTACGTTACCAGCATCAATAATTACTTGTGAATATCATTTCATAATTGACAGTTAATATAAGCAGTGCAATCATTCACAGACATCATAAAGGTGGCAGTAAAGAAGGGAACTAGCACTGTCCAGCAGAGTGTTTCTGTTTCAATATTCCTACCAGGCAGGTGATGGGCCCCATGCATCTAATCCGTTTGCCATTTGATTAATCTTATAGCTCCAGAATGGACTTTAGATGAGATTTTAGAAGATGTGTGAGTGCTCTTCCCCTGCAGAGTGCCCTTCCGTTCCGTAAGAGATGTCCCAGCCCAAGTGTAAACATTCCCCCCGGGACGCAGACACAGAGACAGGAGGTCTGCGGACTGCAGGGTCAGAGGAATTCAGTGTTTACACGGCAGTGAAGGAGCACACTGCCGGGATGGTCTGCGACGCTTTTCCTCCAGCAAACGGCAGGTCCGGGCACCACGTCTGACTGAACGGCCCAGTGTTGCTTGATTGCTGAAAAATCTCCAGGTGAGGCGATGCACCTACGTGGGATTGAAAATAGCCCGTCAAACGCACGTTGCCTTCACTCCAAAGGGCCGGAGCGATTGGCCCTGGGTATTTCCCAGATGCTTTAAAAGCTATATCTGAGTGGTTCGAAACAAGGCCTCCTGTGATTCGAACAAAATTTTTCCTGGGAAACTGGGAGGTTATCAAATCCCAGCCCACCTCCCCTTCTCCACACACGCAGGCTCAATTTTACAGACTGCCATCCTAAGGAATACTAAATATATATCACCTACTAAAACCGTGGTAGGGCACTGCTAAATTTAATCGGTCCACAATCTATTTGCAGTTGAAATGTGGGAACGTTTTCTGAGCTCTGAATCTTCAGCGTGGAGTTAACACCCAATAATCCAAAGAGAGCGAGAGCCCCCAGCTCTTTTACTCCGTGTCTTCTGAAAGCTCAAAGATGTATTCAAGCCAGAGAGTGGGCTCAGGAGGATGGAGATGAGATTTTACAGCTGAGGGGAAAAGCATAGAAACCCTCAACACTTTAGCAGCACAAAGGACCACTTTGCACAATATGTAATAATACATAATTTTGGTACATGTAAAGGTTATAACCTCAACTACTATGGTAAAAGAAAATAATATTTTTATCTTTGATCTTCCTGCATTATGTTACATAGATTTTTCAAGCAAATGTACCACTGACAGGACTTTATTTTGTTTTCAGTGGTAGTTTTGAAACTAAGCAGATTGTGTGAAGAGAGACAATATGTGATCTTTCATTTAATCTTTCTGTCCGGCGAGCTGAGAATGCTTCTCTCCAGCTTGGCCGTGTCTGTTTTTCTCTACTCTGCTCTCTTGGTTTCTTCATCTTTTCCACGGGGACTGAGGAGACCATCTGAGCATTTTCTTACACCGTGTTCAGCAGTCTGAGGTTTCGCCGGTTGCATTGAGGCAATCTGCCCGCAGTTCTCAATCGATGCCATGCCAACTGGAAGAAAGCACAAGTGAAACACGAGAGGCTGCCTTTTTGGCCCAGGAAAAGGGGCTCGCTGGGCAAACAGGATCATTTACTCACCACCAATAATAGTAAACTAGCGCATGTTGGTCCCAACCCGGCTTTGAATTTAATGTTCCCTGACAGCAACGTAATGACATAATAAAAGGTGTAGCAGCTGGTCAGGTTAGTACATAGAGCTGCAGTGGGAAAGAGTGCAAACAGTAATGTATTACAACTCCTGAGCATCATGTGTTTCAGTCCGGGGGCGGGGCAATTACTGCACATTGTAAGGCAGCAAACATGCTTCACTGGTAGTGTTGGACCCTATTAAAAGTTAGATCCTTTATGAAAATGGTGTGGAAATGTAGTCAGATGCTTGGTTGTCTGGACCCAGATCTGGACTCCTCTGATTGATAGAAGCCGGAGAAAGACCAATCATATATTGAGTGATGAATTGATAAGCTGAAACGGTGTATAAGTAGGTGACACCATGTTGGACCCTCCCTGAGGAGAGGAAAAATAAGATCCCCAATTTTTCTATATTTTATTTTCTTATTATGTTTCTCCTACATAAAGACATCATTACCAGATCAGTGCAGTTTGAAGATAAGACTTGTTCCTCTGGCTTACATTTTTAAAGATGAAGGAGCAGCTTAGAAAATCTCACAGGAAGCTCTAAAAATGGGTCTCTGCAGAGTCTTGAAGAAGTTTTATTTTGGCATCTTGGGAGATCTTGGAATGCCTAAATGCTTCATTTTCTGACCCCAATTTATCACATGTCCGCACTGTCTTAACGCGTCATTTTTTCAGAACAGATCTGGACTTCTTCACTGCCTGTTCCTTTGGTCAGTCCAGCAGTCTATATATTGACAACACAAAAAATATCATGACAAAAACTAAAGACAAATATGGCGAAATGATAGCAAATGAAAAGGCAAACAACCATGAATCCCATTCTCCAATAGAAAGTGATTTTATATGTCCTTTTGAGGAAATGATGTTGCTGAGTGAGTATAAATGCAAGCGCTCGCTGCAGAGCAACTAGGGGCCAAATTTAGAGGAAAGAAAACAATGAACAAATTTCAGGAACATGAAAGGTGGATACCCCCTCGGCTCTGAGAGTAATGGTTTTTTTCCATCTTCTTTTCAACAGAGAACTCTGTCTTTTACCACAGGATTTGAGAAAAAGAAGGATTTGGAGCAGTAATGTAATGTGACTTGAGATTCCACTTGCATGCCTTCATTAATTTCACCTTTTATTAATTTCAGTACAGCGCTTTCTGACAGCCAGCTCGCATGTCTCCGGCTGGCCTGCCTCAGCCAGCTCCTCTGAGGACTGTTTTCTGTTGCCTAGCAACCGCTTCCTATTTGTCCTGCTCAGGGACAGTTTTGCAGAAGGATGGGATGTAATAAAACTACTCATTAAAATATTTTTTATAGAAAAATATGCCCCTAATATAGTTTAAAATACGTAATAACCTTTTTATAAAGGCAATAACAGAATCGAAATTGCAGAATATCACAGATGTAGTCACAGCCAAAGGGTTGCCAGTACTGGCCATTAGGCTCCTTTAGTGGGGATTATCATCACAGTTCATCTGGGCCTCTTGGGTCTTATTGCTTTAACAACTCAGATATTTCTCAATTATGAATCCATTTCACGCTCTTTAGTTCTCCAACAGATGTTTGAGGAGAAATAAGTAAAAAGGGAAGCTGAAAATGAGACGTTAAGCGATGTTTAGTTCTCAGGTGAATAAAGCTTTGAGCAGTAATGGCCGACACGTCACGAGAAACGCCCTACTGTGTCTGTGAGCTAAAACAAGCCCCTGTCCAAGCCACCGATGTGGCCTGTGAAAGCTTCTAACCACCACAGGAAAACAAGTAAATGCGACGAGTGGAGTTATCCGTCAGGATATTTCATAGTGTGCCCTTGTCAAATTCTTACCCTTTTCCCACTTCTAGGCAGTCATCCGTGTCCTCCTCACCTCCTGCCATATAGCCGTCCTTTAAACCTCAGGATCAATCTGTCATCGAGCCCCTGGGGTCACGCGGACCCATGTCACACCTCAGCGGTGAAGCAGTCACCAGCCATCACACCTCTCAATCAGGGCTCAGCTGTCAGTGCACACTTAGCAGGGTATAGGGAACCCAAATCACACTCATGAGCGAATAAACACTAACTCCTCAGGTATGAATCCCAATAATCCATCCTGCCTTATCATTTGCCACGTTTTGTGCCCTTATGCTTATACTGTACATATACCCTTATATAAATGGCACTATAAGGCCACGGAGATGTCATCTTCAACAGCATGTTCATTATTATTAAAACTCTTAAAATAGGACTTGCCTTTCCCCCAAGTTTTAATAATAGTACACAGAGTGATTTTTGTACATCTTAGTTGGAGGAGCCTGGGTGATTTAAATCGGGGATATCCTGAGAAATTTCACCCTGGTGTCACCAAGGAGACGCCACAGTACTGAGGTTTACTGGAAATCTATGCGGGGTAAGAATCTGTCAGCATCGTTCTGATCTTCATGCCAGCACCAGCTGAATGGATCCCTGCCTCTTATGCCCAGTGATATGTTCAGCTTTTCAAAACAACATTCTTACATAGTGTTTGTACTTTAAAAAGAGTTTCCACCAACCTGTTCTCTGTCTCTGATCCTCAGTTCCACACAAGCCCTTCCTTCTTTAATGAAGTAGTTCACTGCTCAAGTTCAAGTTGGAAATGCTCCCTGGCATCAAATAAAGGATAAGAATACTAATTTCCAGTGAAAGCAAATTCATCATTTAATGTACAGTTCTGCTATAGAAAACACGATAAATTAGTTTTGAAATATTGGTGAAGAATTTGACCAGATTTGGTAAAACAGGAGAAGTAACATACTGTCACGTTTGGGGTGGAGGCGAGCGGGGAAGGAGGCGAGCGAACCCAGGTTACGGGGAAAACGGGGTTTAATACGGGTGACGAACAGCAACCAAACTTCACAGCAAGACAATACAATGACGGATCTGGGGAAGACTAGACAGAACGTAGACTAAGTACAAGAGGTGACGAGCAGGAAACGGACAACAGCTGGTAAACGGGAGGATTCCACACGGGGTTAACAAGGAGGTGTGGTCCACATGAGGGCGATCGGGGCTGGGCGTGACACATACCAGGTTAATATGAATAATTCCTAAGCCTTTCTGACTTTTAATCACCATACAAGTTTTGTCCAGTAAATATGTTCTACAGTTGATTTGTATTGTACAGAAAATGAGAATCCTAAAATATGCTGGAAATAAGTAGTTAATGCAAGTAGTTAATGTTCCAGTTGTTCTCTTTCATCATTTACTTAATGAGTGTGACTCTGTGGCAAAGTGGCCCCTCTTGGGCAAAATCACACAGTATACAGTGTTGAGATATTGCAGCAAATATCTTTTTTATCACTTGATTATCACCTGAATACTCCCCAAAATCTGACCTCCTTAATTTAACTAAAATATAACCTTCATGTCATATGGCAAAAGAATAATTGCATGTTTTTATTGGAATAATGGGTGATTGTGGTACTTAAAGTGAGTTTAAGTCTTTCTGTATGAATTAGCAGGAAAGGTTTTGTAAACTAAGCAATTAAAAGTAAACATACCCCAATACTTTAGTAGCTATTTTATGGCCAAATGCCTAGTGATGTTCTTATCTGTCCTAACTATGATTTAATTAACTTCTCGGGTACAACAAAGACTTGGTGGCCTGACTCAGGCATGATGTACAGTACTGTGCAAAATTCTCAGGCAGTCATAGGAAATGTGTAAAGCTGTTTATCTGGGCAGTAAGTGTATGTTTGCTCTGAACAAAAACACTATTTAACATTAGAGCATAATCAAATTAAGAGTAACACAATAAAAACTAACAGGAATTTCTTCTGTTCTCCCAACAGTAACTGATATATTGCTGGAGGGCTAGAACAGCACCGTATCTGGTCCCAAACCCCTCCTCAGCCATTCCATGCATTTGTTAAATTTCACCACCAGCTTGCTTAATTAATTTGTTTAATTATAAAATCAGTGAGGTGCTGATTAGTTGAACGTGGTATGCTAGTGGTCAAGTCATAAAAATGGATTGATGTATTGCATGGTTCCTGTGAATGCTGGGGTAACTTTAGCAGAGGTTTTGAAATGGTTAAGCTGACACACTTTGACAGACATAAAATCATAGTTTTGCACCAACATGAATATAATTTAACATAATTTTCCTTGACTGCCTAAGACTTTTGCACAGTACTTTATATTATGTAGACTGATCACTATCCTGTCCAATGCCAGATGCTGGGAGCGACACTGGGCTCCAGTGCAGCTTTCCAGTTCCACTGCATTAATGTGATTCACTCAAGCAGCATGAAAATCTGATAATGAAAACTGATCACCTCTCACAAATATTAATACTGTTTTCATGTGTCATCTAAACATCCGGCTGTAGAGTGAATGATTGCATTTGTCATCCTGACCACTCAATCAGCATCTCATCACTGCCAGCCAGATGTTATCCTGACAGGCATCGCACACAGGCCAAAACCTCACTGCAACAAAGTAACAAACAACAAAGTATCCAAAGTGCAAATACACACTGAATATTCATGATTCAGGAACAGCAGCCAACCAGGACCTGATGCTTCTGAATGTTTGATAAACACACCCTTACCTCACTGCATCATACCGTCTATGCCAAAACAGCGTCCTTCTCTGATTCTTGGCTGTGTTAGTAGGTATGAACTATAAGAGTTATAACCTGCATCTGAGACGGCCGTTTATAGGTTAAGAGACTTAATTTTCGTAGACATAATAATATATATATTTATGTACAGCTCTGGAAAAAATCACGCCATATTTTTTTAGAATCTGCATTGTTAAATCCTGGTTTAATCCTGGTTCTGCTAGCAGAAGGCTACACTGTGCAACAGGCTACTTCCTGGCTCAAAGTTTCTAAGACAGCAGTACACAAGAATGAGGTGAAACAGAAAACATTGGGGATGGCCAAAGACCAGCCAGGTAGAGGGCAGAAGTGACTTTCTAATGCCAGAGATGATCGTCATCTTATCCGGCAGTGCCTCATAAATTGGAGGATGACCTCAAATGACCTTCAAAGGAATGGGAAACTAAGTGCAGGTGTGAAGTGCACTGCTAGGACAGTTTGTATCAGGCTCCTAGAAGCAGGACTGAAGTCCCATAAAGCAAGGAAGAAGCCCTTCATTAATGGGAAACAGAGTAGAAACAGGCTGATACATATATATATAATTCGCAAAGGTACACCCATAAATTAATAGAGTGAAACAAAACATAGTGCTGTGTATATATATTGCCATCCATCCAAATTCCAACCACTTATTCAGCAGAGGTTCACAGTGAGCCTGGAGCACACCCCAGGAAGCACAGGGCACAAGGTGGGGGTCACCCTGCATGGGATGCCAGCCGATTTCAGGGCACGCACTCATATTCTACAAGCAATTTACAGATGCCAATCCACTTAATGATGTCATTTTACTGCAGGAAGAAACTGGAGTACCCTGAGGAACCCATTCCTGTCCTATATTTATATATATATTCTCACTTCTTGGCTGTCTACTTGTATGTAAAATGTAATATAAGATGTAGGAATGACACTGTGATTGGGTGCTGTATTGAGAGAATGTCTTATGAGTTCTGCATGGTCGTGTGCACATGCTTTCACACATCGTACAATTCGGCAAGCTGACCCCGTCTGGTTCCTGTCAGTCATTTGCGAGTTCCAGTTGACCTGAGCTCCTTAGTACTGGCTTTCGTAGCCCAGACTCCAAGCTACGAGATTTCCCCAGGTAAAGGACCAGTGAATGGAAAAATGACCTCCAAGACAGTGTTTCTCAAACCAGTCTCTCAGGGAATTAGGAGAGCGCAAAAACGTGGACTGTCTGGGGGTCCCCCGAGGACTGGTTTGAGAAACACTACTCTAAAGTAGGTAAAGGCCCCAACTTACATTTCTTGTCAGTAAGGCACCCAGCACACGTGCACTGTGAGGCAGTGTTGGGACTCTGCACTTGCACAACGGCCTCAGCACCAATTACAAGAAGGCTTCTGTCATTAAACTCCGGCAGAACTTCACAAACAGCAGCTTGGAAGGAGCCACAAGAATTGAACTGCTATTAGACACCCCCTTGATCTATCCCCTCTCAAAGCTGCTAAATAGCAACAGCGCATCACACAAACATAAAATCTGACAGCAGTACTTTTTCATTAAAAGCTTTCATCACCACAGGCACAACATATACTGTACATTGTTTGTTTTATCTTGCTGCAGTGATTATCATCTAATCAAACTTAATGATTAAAAGAGTTTATTTTTTTGTATGGCAACCATTCATGGTAATGTCACAACATTGCCTGCTTATTATTGAACAGCCCAGATTAGGTTTTCTGATCAGATGCTTACAAAGATATGTGTGTTGCTCAGTCTGGTGCAGCGTGCCCGCTAACACAGCTTGTGTGTGTGTGCACTGGCAGGGCCATGCTGACACCAGGCACTCACCAATCGCACCTGCACCGATACCCCCTTGCTAAGGTGCCAGGTTTCTGGGTGGTGGAATGTCTGCAGGGGCTCTCAGACCTCCACATGATTAGAAGAGCTATCTGGCCTCACCTTTCGCTTGTTACCAGACCCTGCACTCTTACAATCAATCACTGTCCAGAGATTAATTAGCAGCTTTTCATGTTGCTTCGTATTGTACCTCCAGTCCTACCTTACTGAGGCTGACTTGGGTTTCGTGTTGGACATAATCGCACGACGAATATGGGTCACCGTAGAAACCTGCAGCCACAATCTGCGTTCACCATCTCATCTAGGTGACTGATTTTACAATAAGTGTCACATTTGATGCTACACCTCATTCTATTATGGCGTGGTAAAAGCCTGCAGAGAATGCCACGGAAACTTAATTAAATTAGCTCAGGATCGCAAATGCTCTGTGAGACGTGAAATCAGCCCTTGATGCAAGATGCCAACTTTGCTTCAGAAAGCAAAGGTCAGCCCTGGGATGGAGGTGCATGGCACACGATATGCTTTTGTAGCACGTAACAGCAATCTGCTTCATTTTGTGCTATTATTAAAATAAGTTGTGAGAATTTGTTTTTTTAAGGGGTTTAAAGGGTCTCTTTTTCAGAGTTTGGCAAAAATTATATTGATGCTAATTATGTTTAATTAATGTTTATGGATTTTGCCAAATATTATGTGAGCAACATCCTGTTTTGGCCATGGGCCATACAATGAGGTATGTTTACTGCACAGTGGGATAGGCACGGGTCTTTTCAGCTGATGGTGTGAATGCACATGGGTGTCATGGGGAGAGTCACCACACGGGTGTCATGGGGAGAGTCACCACACGGGTGTCATGGGAAGAGTCGCCACATGGGTGTAACGGGGAGAGTCGCCACATGGGTGTCATGGAGAGAGTCGCCACATGGGTGTCATGGGAAGAGTCGCCACATGGGTGTAATGGGAAGAGTCACCACATGGGTGTAATGGGGAGAGTCGCCACATGGGTGTCATGGGGAGAGTCACCACATGGGTGTCATGGGGAGAGTCGCCACATGGGTGTCATGGAGAGAGTCGCCACATGGGTGTAACGGGGAGAGTCGCCACATGGGTGTCATGGAGAGAGTCACCACATGGGTGTCATGGGGAGAGTCACCACATGGGTGTCATGGGAAGAGTCATGGTCTGTTTGAGTGACATGAAACTGAACAATAATTGCCGTTCATGACTGGGCTGATTAACGCCATCGCAATCAGGCAAAAACAACGTCGTTTGCGGGAAATCAGTTTACAGCCACGTGACTTCTCCAGGAGTAAGGGTAATTGAATTGCAGGTGATGTAAAAAATGACACTCACCTTGCCAAAGCCAGCATTTCTGACACACGAAAAGGCTCTCATCACATTCCTTCTGCTACCAAGGTCGCACAACAGCGTTGAAGGTCTTCCAGCATCCGCATCATTATTCAGATTAGTTTGGCAAAGATTCCAAGAATCAGTTTGCTTGTTTTGGTCGAAGACCTCATAAAATGCCTTCTCATAGATAATGTACTTTAATTGGTTGCTATGGCAACTTGCTCAAGGCGGGATATAGGGTTTAAAATAATGAGGATAGCCTACTTTTCAAAGCCCAAGATCCCATACCTTTGAGATTTTATAGGATATAACTGGACGAAGAAACAATTGAATAAAACCAATCAGCACTGACTGTAAAGAACGGTTTTCACAATGACTTTTCTTTACTGGCTAAAGCCTAGCACAGAGGATAAACCTCTCTGTTCTGCACATCAGTTGTGGATCATATTTTTAAGAACATGTTTTAATTATATACTTTGTTGCAAGCACGCAGATCCAGTTTTATGGTTGATATGTTAACCACTATCCGATGATGCTCTTCTGAACTGCACACCATATTAACATTCTTAGATTTCTTGTTGTGTGTGCGTCTGTGTATTTGCAAAATCTAATCTGGTCTGGCTGATTCTTGCAATCTAGGAGGCTAATTAAGATTTACCACTAATTTTCTATACGGCGTAAGCAGCAAAGGATCCACACCTGAAATCTGTTAGCTATTCACCCTCTAGAAAAGCTTTGCTCTGCTCATTCTCGGCCGATCTCACAGCAGCCGTAAACACTCATGCTTGTAGGAAAGTGTTTTTATTTCTTTTGAATAACATATTTTCCGAGGCTGACCAGCCTGTTGCTTTGCTACTCTGACTTGGCCTTTTGACGGTATGTAAACCATTCAAGTATAATGGGTATTATTTATTTGCAGCCAAGACTTTGATCATTTATAAGTTATGCCTGTCTATACCTTTTGTGTGTTCATACACTCGTGCTTTGATATTCTGTGGTAAAACAAGACCACAGGTTTTGTTTGGAAATGGGACTAGCTCACAGCACACTTAATCTAGTCTTTACTCTATAACTCCCTCTTCAGTGGGGTGACAAAGCTATTTAATTATGACAGTGAGCCTCTGTGTGGTCACACAAAGCGGCCATGCTTTATTTCCTATAGATGGCCTCTGATGTGTGAGGCTGTCTGATGTGTGTCCTCTGTGTTAGTGCCTACATAAACTGTATTCAGTGAGATGTTAACATCAGGAGCAGCCCTGGCAATTCTGCCTTATATCAAGCCGCTGAAGATGTGGTGCCTCTTTCTGTCTGGGTGGATCCTCTGACACAGTGTATGTCCAAAGTGAAAAGCAGACTTGCAGAGTGGTACGGGTGCCAGAGGGCAAAGCTGCATATTGATCCATAATGACGAATCACAGAAGCATGATCACCTTTTGCCTTTTATATCTGATGATTCTGAAGACTGGTCATTTGAATTGAAAAGTAGTAAAATAGAGAAAATAGGGAATAAAGTGTCTTTATTAATGTTTACATCCTTGGTCCTCATAAACTTTTGGTGAATGTTAATTTAAAATATGTCTGACTAATGAAGATTATTGGTCTATAGCTTTGGCCGTGGTCTATTGGAATAATGAAGATTATTGGTCTATAGCTTTGGCCGTGGTCTATTGGACTAATGCTCACATGGTTAATATTGGCTCAAAATCATATCATAAATATTCAGGATCAGAGAGAATGACCACTTTTCAAAGTTAAGGTACGCTTTAATATCAAGATATGTCTGTGCATGACTTATGTCATGTTACCTGTCCAGTTGTGCAATAGAATCTAATTATTTTCAAATAAAAATCCTTACTGATTACAATAACTCCTACAGTAGCTTAAGATCGTGGGTTTCTTTGTAATCCTTTTGGGGACCTTTGATCATATCTAGCTGGACTAAGCTCCTCAAGCTGCCTATGACATGGACTTTGTGTATACATGACTTATTGGGCAAAACATTTATGCGAAAGGCAGTTGTGCTACAACCATTTTTATGTGACAGTTCTATTTGCCAAAAACTGTAATCCCTGCCTAGACAATACCTGGCATCCCCACAGTTTGGGGAAACACTCTCAAATCCCTTCAGAAAAAAAGAAAAGTAACTATCTTGATGTTTGTTCATTCTGCAGAACTGTCAATTTAAAACAACTTTAACAAAGCAGGGCTGATTTCTCTTCTCAAACAATGTCAGTCTCTTTACATGATAATTGCTATTAATGAGTTTTTTTGATTAATAATAACGTATAGTCATAATTTCTGGAAGTGTTGCAGAAACAAACAAAATCGCTATGTAAATATTCTATTTCTGCAAACTGCATCACAGATATTAATCAATTATTGTATGAACTGAAAAACAATCTATGTTAAAATGTTATAACTGTCCAGGAAATATGCATCTCTGATTGCAACAGGCTGGGAAGAGGTTGCCACATAATATTCATACTGATCTAGGTCATCTTCATGCACAGAATTTTGATGCATGTTAAGTCAGTAATCATTTGATAAAAATTAAATAAGCAGCGGAAGATGGATGGATAACAAAACATTACAGCGCCCTTCTACATTATGATGAAGTGTATTTTGTGGATGACATATGCAGTTGTATCAGCACTGGAAGAAGAGAGGATCTGCAAAGAGGTGAGATGGATATAGAATGTGAGAAAAAGAAAGGTGAGATGCTAATTAGGATGGGATTTATGTCTGGCAAGCAGATTGAGATGCCTTCAGGAATTTGCGTTTTCCTGTTTGGCAAGTAAGTTGTGCTTTCGAGAACACATGTCACAAAATGCTTCTTGGGAAATAAAACAAGATATTGAAACATCAATACAAGACTTGTCTGTACAAATAAATTTTCAGGTGTCGTTTAAAAGAGTCCACACTACTGGCCGATCTAACATCCATGGGCAGACTGGGGCAAAAACAGAAAAATCTCTCTTTCCTGGTCTAAAACATTGGGATGATCAAAAGACCTGACTGTCCAGGGGGGTGTTCCACAAAGAAGGATTTCTCGCTTAGTTAGATAACTTGACAGATTTGAGGTAGTCTAAGCAAAAAGTAAGTGGACAAAGATAAAGTCCATTTAGCCCAAAGTACCTTAAATCCAACAAGTTATCTGGCTAAGCAAGAAATCCTGCTCTGTGGATTCCCCCCACTTGCTGATTTATGAGGTCAAAGATCGTGGATGTAAGTGGATACATGTTTATTAGGGTACATGACTCCTATATTTTACTGGGAGCCAGTTTAGAGAATCCAACACTGGAGAAATAAAGTACGTGCACTACTTAATAGTCTAGCGGCATCTTCTTGAACCAACTGAAGTTTCTTTAGAGCAGAGTTTCAGAGGCAGGTGAAGAAAGGATTGCGAAAATGTAAATGAGATTAAATATAAACATGAATTATGGCCTCCAAAATAATGAGGGACAATGTGACGTAATTTGTAAATGTTTCTAAGTTGGAAAAAACAGGAGCAGGACAATAACATCACATGTTCCTGAAGATAGAAGTCATGTTTGTCAAAAAAGATGATGACTGCATAACTATTATGGTCCACCATATCAAAAGCCACACCAAGGTCTAAGAGTATCAAAATATGGCTCTGAGCAGAATCAGCACTCACAAGGATGTCATCAGCACCCCTTAAAAGACCTGATTCAGTACTATGTCTCTTATGGAACTTATCGAAAATGTCTTGATCCTTCAAAACCGATAACAACGGTTCAGCTATAACTTTTTGTAATTTTTTTTATATAAATTTGAAGTTTGGATATATGTCTGTAATTTTCTAGGAGGGCGGGATCAAGTTTAAAGTTTTTAAGGAAAGGTTTATACTATAGTGCTTTTGAAAAAAGCCAGACACGGCCTGAGGTAAGGGAACAATTAATAATGTTAAGTAAAAAATGACCAATGGCTCCATGGTTTTCAGCTAAAAGTGGTGGAGTGATATCAAGTGGGGGTGAAGATATGGGCATCCACAGAACAGCAGTTATGAGATCATGGAGGGAAATGGGTGACTATTCATTTTGAGCAGTCTCTCTACAGGTATAAGGGCTATAATCTGCCTATAGGGAGTCTGCATTCCATGGATGACAGCCTACATATCTGCTTTAACAATCGGTAAGTGGTCAGCAGCTATAAAAACTGCCGTTAAGACTCGTTAATCCATCTGAAGCTAATCCGGTTTGGGCCTGGCCGTTACTTGGATGGGTAACCAACTAGGTAAGCTGTGCTGCTGCTGGAGGAGGTGACGGTGCGGCCAACAGATTAGCCCGTCCTGCGGTCTGTCTGGATCCCAGTGCAGTGACAGACACACGTCGGTGCTATCCTTTGAATGAGACATAAAACCGAGGTCCTAAAAGATCCCTGGGTGTCTTTTGAAGGAGCAGTGCTGGTATTCTGATGTCCTGGCTAAAACTGCCTACTGTGACCCTATCAAATCTGGCCTCCTAATCATCCCCTATATTTAATTGGTGAATTTGCTCCTGCCCCTTCACCATACGTCTTGAAAATTGCTATACAAATGTGACATACATGCAGTAGATGTCCACCTAACAGGACCCTCCATTACACTGGAGCATGTTACCCTTACACTTATTTTAGTTTTGTCAGTGTTTCTTGAAAGACCTTCAGATAAACAATAGACAGACCTGGCGGCTACTTACTGTACTAGTGGGGCCTTCAGGTTACATTGTTTCTGGCGGAGTTTACTCTCAAGACATTTATTAGGGTCTCTGAGTTTCGTATAAAGCCAGAGTGAGTGTCTTAGAGGGACCAGACACAGACCTGACACATGCGACCAGGATGTTTGGCTTTCATGTTTGTTCCCTGAACTTCAGATGTTGTAAAGGGCTACAAGGTGGGCGGGGGGGGCACAACAAAGCGTGTGGTTGTAAGACAGCAGCCATGGATGAGGACTGAATCCAACAAGATAAAAAAATATGTACATGGTGTAAATGCTGGTTAGTTTGTACGGCACTGTGGCCTCACACTTCCAGGGTCAGGGGTTCGAATCCCTTCTCTCTGTATGTAGTTTGATGCTCTCTCTGTGTTGTGTTGGTTTCCATTGGATGCTCTGGTTTCCTGCAACAGCCCCAAGTTTTCTTGACTGGCACCGCCGAATGGCCGTAATATGTCATAAATTGAAATGTATTCCATTATACTACACTACTAATGTAATTTAGGTTTTCCCTGCGTTTTATTAGTTTGACAAGTCAGTGCGCCATGCTTGCCAGTCTTCAGCGTTTGTAAAAGCACGGCCTAAGTCAAATACAAAACAGAGACTTTCAAGTTTATGAAGCCTGGGACTGGATGGTAGCCGATTAAAGGAGGGCCCCCCTCCCTCTTTGGGTCTGCCCATAGCGGGACAGCACGGGGCGGGGGGACGCGCAGCTCAAGACAGGCGCAGTCCAAGTATGCAGCTTGTATTAAATACTTGTTAAATTATCGGTGCGGCTTTGATTCCGATGCGCTTTCGTCGAAATCACTTAAAACGTATTGAGTTCACAGTCGCTCGCGGCGTTATGATTGCATTGCTTTTCGCTGGCAACTTCAACCAAGGCGGCCGCTGTTAAAAGAAACGTTTTGTTATGCACGAAAATGTACTGCGGTATCTTTCACAATCACATTTCTATTATATACAACTACTTGCAGTTTTATAAAGAGCCGTTTAAAAATTATCTGGGCATTAAAAGTGACATTCATGCTAAATGGAAATGGTTATATCACATGTGAATTAAATATATATGATAAAATACTGTATATTCCTCTCCTGAAACGGTATAAGTGTGTTCTTCGCAAAACCGCCACATTTCATACGGCAATTAAATGGCTTTATAAGCAAAGAGGGAGTGATTATGCGCACTAGGGGGAATGCATTAAGTAAGATATTTCTGGAGCCTAAAAATAATGGATTGTCGTTTTCATGTAAGCGTGTCTAATTTGTTGTTGATGTCAGAAAGTACTTCATGCGACTTGGCATTGTTATGAAAACCATGGGCGTATTAAAAAAACCAGGAGAAAAATTTCCGGCGTGCCTGCAGGTCGCTGAACTCGTATATTCATGTAAAAACGCCAAATTGTTTAACATGACAAAAACGTGGTGTTCTGATTCAGTTTTGATAAAAACTGACGTCTAGGCTATTATCTGCTTTCAACGTTTATAATTTTCCGTAAAAGAGCTCAGAAACGGAATACAGTCCGTAATAACACGGTAATGCAGAAAGGCTCCGGGAATTTACGTGAGCGTCCCGTTAATTTCCGCAAGATCGACTGAAACATGCACATTGAGTGACACAGAAACATCGTTTCAACACAGAAGCTGTAACCGCACGCGTCAAAGTACTGCACCCCGACAGACTGTTATTGACTTACATTGTACACAAACACAATATTGCCCGTTTGTCTTTTACACATACTAACCGTTTTACACGACAATCGCATAAAAAACGGTCATGCTACTCGTTCAATCTGAACTGTCCTTCTTGGCTGCAATTTGTTGAAAACCGTTTTGAAAGCCAACACTATTTCAGATAGCGAGGCGAAGAATCCCGTTTCCATGTTGAAAAATGAAACGAATAAAACTTATAAGAGGCAAACAGGGTCAAAAGTTGATCAAACAATAAACCTTATGGTGAGCGATTTAATACAATCGGTTAGTATTCAATAATCTTCTTGAAAAACATTGGTTATATGCGTAAAGAGCCGTCACCAAGTCAGATCCGTTCTCAAACTCCACGGCAGCAAGATTGTTAATAATAATAATAATAATAATAATAATGGTATTTGATTGCTGTTAGTGTGAAAGGAGGCGTCTTTGCGGGGATGCTGGCTTTTTGCGGAGTGTCGGTGCTGATGCTGGAAACTCCAGGCGCTTCTTCCCTGTCGGAGCGGCGGTCACGTGTCTCGGCGCTCCCGGTAAAGCAGAAGTTTGGCGTCTCAGAGCAAGACGAAGCCCCGACGACCACGGACGCTCCGCTATACCTCTTGACATTTTTAAAATCTATATCAATCTGTTCCCTTTCTATAACCAACGGTGCACGTACTCTGTCCACGTACTGTTAAGTTTTTTTCACTATTTTCCCCATCTGATAATTCCTCTAGGTCGCGAATGCAGTTGGATTTGACTGAAAGCCAAAAGCGACAATATTGGGAATACGCAGATGGATTGCGAGAAAACGCTGTTTAATTTCTGGAAGGATTTCTAAACTGTACATTGGAAGTAAAGGAAATGCTTATGGGAACTCATCACACCTCGACTGTAAGGTAAATTAACAACTTATTTATCTGCTTTGCAGATTTTCGAATACTTATTTGAGAAACTATATCTTAATGATTTTTTCTGTTACATTACATATCCTTGTCATAAGAGTCTGTACAATTTAGTATATATTACTGTAGTAATATTTATAACTTCTTCATATGGCTATACTATTTTAAAACCACATTGTAATAATTTATTGCCGCAAACCCACTTGGCCACATTCACCAGTAGGCCTATATATTAAGCAGTATGGTTTATTTAATGAATGCGTTGCATGCGGGAGATGACCGTAAACTTAAATAGCGCTATCAGATGGACACAGTGCGCAAAATTTTAAGGTTGAATGTTGTTTTATTTAGTTGCTGGAGCACCCCAGAATTAATCTACCCTTCGGATATTTCCCGCAGGGTCCCGTTCTCAGCCGCGCTATCATGACTGATGGCGAGGGGAGAGAGCACTTTCATTTCCTGGCGAACGAAGAGGTTAGGGTGCCAATTTCGGGTCAGTGCGGCGACCTAAGGGATGAGGGGGACGGTGGCAGCGTTCCCAACCCGGCCCTGGAGAATGCCACTTATCGGGAGCCGGGCGGCCGCGGTCCGGCTCCGGACTTGGTGTCCGAGGATGAGGAGGAAGCTCCATACCCAGCCATGGCACCCGTAGTGTTCTTCTGCCTCAAGCAGACAACTCGTCCCCGCAGCTGGTGTCTTAAGCTGGTCTGTAACCCATATCCTTCATGTTATCGCGCATGTCTTTCATGTTATCGCCTCACCTGACCGAACGCGTCCATCAAGAGTTCGATCCCAAGAATGTGCCGAGACTTCATGTTGTAAAGTTGTGCCTTAAACTGAATGCGCATCCAGGCAATGATATCCCAGAAAACCAGGATTAAATTCCCCTATTAGCTTCTCTTATGCTCTGAAAAGTTTATTTATAAAATATATAAAATTCAGCATTTTTGTCTTGCAATACCCTTGAAGTGGATGAAAACGCCGTATCTAAGTTATAAATGACACATATAAGGCTGAGCGTTCGCATTTTAGCCTTATCCATATTTACAGGTTTCTCTGTGGAAGATAGATGATGTATAACAATATCGCAGTGAAATCTGTACCTGAATATCTTGCCAGAAGGGCACCTTATGTCCTAACTTATTAGGGCAGGACCCTCTGCTTTTCTATTTTACATAATATATTTTGTAATTGGACATTCATTTAATTGAATTTATTTAGTCTACCAGATTAGCTGAATGTCAAACAATCTTCCACAGCATTTTTTTAGACAAGAAGTGATTAGAGTTTGAGACATTTTGCTGCTCAGATTTCTCAAGTTGAACCATCTTGTTTTTTTTACTTAACTAAGGACGGCCTTGCTGAAATTACACAGTAGCAAGTAGCCATTTGGATTTTAATATGCAATTCCATGGTTTGAATGATGTAACCTGCATTTCATTTTTCACGATATACGTTTGTGATATGCCTGTGAAGATGACATCAGCTGACAGATATGGTGTGCAGTTCTAATGAAATCAGGGAGGGAAAGATCAGGCTTCTGCTCAGTGAGTGCCATCTCTTTTGATCCCCCCCAGCCCCCGGCCAAAAGGCTATACCTAGGCATTTCAGTAATGTTTGGTGCTATTACAATACAGCTCCATTGCGTTATAGATATTCTGCAAGTGTTACTTAGTCCTTGGAGGTGGTCTGAACACTGTTTGAGTAAATATTTTGATTTTGCATAAATTTAGTGCTGCTGAAAGTAGTTGAACCTTCCTGTATTTATACTTACATGATGGGAGCAATATTTATGAATTACATACAGTATGTTTTCATAAGATCTCCGTGACAGAAAGAGCACAACAGATACATTAATTCCTGAAGTGGCGTGCGTGTGCGTGTGTGTTTCGCCGCTCTGTCAAACTCATTGTCTGCCTGTATTTTATTGCATTAGTGGAGCCATTTTCAAAGCAGCAGAGTTTACAGATGCCTGCGTTTTCTGTTCTGTTTCGCAAGATGGCTTTTCCTGTTAGCTGGGGAGACTGATGCTCCCGTAAAGGCACTTTTAGTGTTTTGTTTGTTATATTCTGACAAGTTTATGTATGAAAGAATATCCTGTTAACAAGTGTATTGCGTACCTCTGTCACGTAGGCTCCTGCTGTTGGTCTGACCCTTTTGCCGAAGCTCCTGCAAAGTGGATTCTCGCTCGGGAATGGGACAGTGTATCCAACTTGGTGACCGTCTTGCGTCCAGATGAGACAAAGGGCTTAGTGTCTTAACGAGATTCTGGTTATTTAGCAAAGTGACTGGTTTGGGGTCAAGAGCAGATGGTGTCTGCATGGTCTGTGGTGGAAATTGCAGTAAGCAACTAGATGACTGAATAAGCAAAGAACAGATAAACGATTAAAGAACACAGCCTAGGAACTGACTGGGCCACGCGGAGGAAGTGTTAAGCAGAGTAATTGCTCACAATGAAGATTATTGGGATTAAGGGGATTTGGTGCTATCTGGGAAGCATTGTTTTCCAGTTCACTTTGCCTTGATGCCTAAAGCTCCCACAAAGTCGAAACCACGTTTCTGCTCTTGAGTGAAGCAAAGGGTGCAATGATAAACAGCTGGTCTGAAATGGGAATGTGCCGGTATCCCTGAGAAACCCCTTAGATTTACATACTTTGGTCAACGAGCCAGACTGAGGTATATGTCAGTGTTTCCCAATTCGGTCCTCAGGGACTCACAGACATTCTGGGTTTTTGCTCCCTCTCAGCTCCCTACTGGAGCAAAAGTGTGGACTGTCTGGTAGGGAGCTGGGAGGGACAAAAATGTGGATGGTCTGTGGGTTCCCGAGGGCTTGGGAGACACTGGTCTATATGAACATTCAAGTCGGATTCAGAGTCAGCTGAGCTCAGCCCCTTTGGAGTAAGATGAGCGAAGTGTTATTTTAATGTCATATTTCATCTCGTTTTAAAATTTCTTTCCTAGCTATGTCACTGGGGAGACCGGAATTCTCTGTTTCACACCGTCGGAACATTTATGAGATCCCGATGATTGATAACGTAATCGCACAAATATAGTATTGTGTTTCTCTTTCGTTCTTTTTTTCACGGTAAAGGCGCTCGTTGGGCGGCGCTAAACGGAACTCGTCAGCTTTGAGACCCCCATGTTGCTCCAGCAGCAGCTGTGAGGGTTAATTAATATCTTGGCTGCAAATCTTCAGTGAACCTGTACTGATGTTTCCACAGGATGCAATAACAGCACTGCTGAGGTATCCAAGAGTTATACTTTGGACAATAATCTTCTGTTCATGTCGCTCTCGACAATTAAATGCACTCTCGTACGTCGTGTTTTTCTTTTTGTTTGTGTACAGTGTATTGTCTGCCTCAGTAGTATGTCACTTTGGACTAAAGCACCTGCTAGATGAATAAGCATGAGTTGGGTAAATATGAGTCTTTCACATTCTCAGCTTCCAGCAGAAGCTCCCAGATTCCACCAAGAAGCATCAGTGGTAGACTGTGTGTGGTCCACTGACATGCATTCCTGTAGACAGCAGCTATTTGTTACACCGTAAGCTACACGCTGTCGATCAGAAGATGGGCTAGGTCTCGCTGGGGGCATCCCCAGGAAGCATTTGTGCTGTGGTCAGTAGGGATCTCCATCCTGACCACTTCCCTTTGCAGACTGGCAGAATGAGACCATTATGTCCCCCCATTGTGGAGTTGTGAAGGACATTATGAAAAAATATGGTTGTGAAGGACCCTCTCTGCAGTTTCCGCCTGGGTTGCTATGAGCTTTGTTCTTCTCTAAATCTCAGTTGATTGTTACAGTACATTGCATTGTGTTCCGTGCTAGAATGTCATGTCTTTTCATTCGTTTAAGCCACAAACAAAGTAGTCGACTATTGATTGTGTATGGGGGCAAACAGCAATTTCAGCTAAAGAACACTCATTGATTCAGAGCCTCTCTGATGGCAGATAAATATATCCATTGAACTTGCTTTCCAACCCATCTCTGGCTGTATTTTGTAGATTCTCGGAAACCCCTATAAGAAAGTGCGAAGAAGTTTGATGATGCGTTCTGGTACAGCTGGCTGTGAGAAATGCAGAGTGACTTTAGCTTAGCACTTGGTGATTCTAGAAGTCTGTGTCTCTCATCCATCCATCCATCCATCCATCTTCCAGCTCCTGGTCCAGTACAGGGTCATGGAAAGTTAGTGGCTCCCCCCCTTTATTTGGAAATTATAAAGATCGAGTAACATAGCTTATAAAACAGCCATTAACTGTAAAATTATACCACTATTAATTTCATTATTAAAATAAAATAAAATCATTGATAAGCATCCACATAAAACTGGTTGGGTGATAGTGAAAAGTTAGCTATGGATGTTTTTCTTGAGAAAGTGTTTTTTTTTTGCACGTCGTTAATAGTCATTATGCTTTGTCTCCCATGGAGATGTGAACGCATCAAGCACGTTTTTCGTAAGCAAATCGGAAGCCTATCAGTTACAGCGCAGTGCTATATGCATCTTCCCAGGTAGAACTGGGCTTGAGGCCAGAACAGCTTGGTCTAAATCTGAAATGTTTTCCTCGATGAACAAGAATTTGTTCCTCACAGAAGCTTAAGAGTTGTTATCTTTTTACTGAATTCTTCTGGAAAGCTCTTCAGGGGGACTGGATCAGAATTGCTAAGAACACAAGGCTGAGAGGTGGGCCAAATTGGGATGAGGTCTCACAGAGACGTAATTAGCAGTCCGCTGTACCTATCTAGCTAGGAGAATTACACAGTCACAGCTACTGTAGTTTATGCTCTGCTGGGTATCAGAATGATGCGTCTTTTTGATTCAGAAGCTGTTCGTCAAAAAAAAAATTGGCAGTGCTACAGAAACCATGGAAACTCCAGTGAAAGCTAACAGTGATTTTGTGTTGAAGTGTATTGGGATTGGGGGCAGAGAATAATGATGTGAAAGTGAGGCTGCTTGTTTGTCCCTGTCCTCCCTCTGCTGTTTATAAAGTTGCCTGTTGCTGACCTGAAGAGCGTAGATGGCATGGGCCTCTGCCACACAAATGGGAGCTGGAAGAAATTCAATATCGCTCCAATGGACTTTCAGGCGTGCTTGTCATTCCATTACCATATTGTGCAAAAAGAGGGTACCCATGACCGTTTCCCTTTCATTTCGGAGAATTCGGGGTTACATAAGAGGCCTTTGGGGCGTCTTAGATCATCTGCGAGTCGGCAAAAGCCATTGTTCGCGAGTGGCGTCTGGGAGAGTCAGCAGTTGTTCTGACACTTTGGGCTTGATTCATTGCAAAGGTCTGCACTGGCTCAGCGGAGGGCATAGCAGCCTGTTAGCTAAACAAGCGCTGGGGTTGCACGGAGACTCGGTGGAGATTAGGGGCGTTTACTGGAAGTTTGGTGTCCGTCTGTACACACAGCAGTCGTGAGATTTATCCGAAGCCTTGGTCTTACTGGAATCACTGTGTCTCAGACTGAAAGTAGGTGAGGAAGCCTGACTCTTTATGGAATTCCTGTTACCCAAAGTGAGTTTTGAACAAAATAAATTCAAAGTTGTATTATTCACACTTGTTTTTCAGCCTTTGGATAAGCTACCCTAATTTAAAACGATTTCTTAAAAACATCTAAAAAAATCTAGCTAACTTTTAACAACAGGACTCATAAAGAGCTAAAGTTAGAATTTCATTGCTGCTACCGTAGTGTGGTAGCAAGTCTGGATGTCTGCCAGAGATTTAAACTACAAACAAACGTAACTGGATCCTTGCTGGAGTAAGGCTTTTTGGCAACATTGTTTAAATTAAACTCCCAGATTAATGTACAGTTCTCTTAAATGACTAGTAACGTAGTGACGTAAAATAGAACAGGACTTAAATGTCCTGCTGGCCTTAATACCTTGAGAGCTGTACGCAGAGATGTACACAAAAATAATATAGTCTGCAGAACTAAAAACATGCAATACACTGCTTTTCCTCTAGAGCTGCGTGTCCTTCCCTGGGGAAAGTCGCTTACCGTCCATCTGCAAAGCAAAATACCAGAAATGGCACAAGTTAAGATGGCTGACTGGTTGGTTCAGCATATGATGCAGAAAGACCACAATAAAAATCTCAGTGCTTGGTGCCTGAATCCAAGATTCACTGGCACAGATAACAAGTGAGACAGGGCAGTTAAACTTCAGGCATATTTATTGAAAACTCCTAATTGAAATGCTGGCACGCTTAATGGCTTTTCATTCGGAACACGGTTGAATCTTGCCAAAACAATGGGATGAAACCATCCAGCTTGCTATGAAGCCCCTCCGTGCTACAGCCTTGTGGTCTGAGAATGTGAGCCTCACTTGCTCGTTAGGGAGCGTGACATGCAGAAATGGTGTTTGAGCCAGTGAGCGAAAGACGGTGTCTGTGTGTGTCATGGCGCTGGGGAGCTCGCAGTGACCCCCTATACTGCCGTCTTCATATCACCAGGTTCTCCTGCACCTACGTTTTCCAGAGCACGTGCACAACGTGAGGGGGTCGGCTTCTCCATTGTTCTGCAGCTAATGCAGCTGTGGTCCTTCATTCAGAGACGCTCACCGAGTTTTGATCAGACATGTGAATATGTGCCCTTCTGCACTGGGAATTAAATACCCCATCTGTCTTGGCATTTTTGTGTTGTATTCCATACTGGAAAATGATCTGAATGTAAAATAAAAAAGAGATTAAAAGCGATAAACATTGCTAATCTGTATTTCAGAATATTTCAACATCTGTAATTTTTTTTGATGAAGTAAAGTAAGATTTCTGGAAATTCCCATAGACCAGCATAAACTGAACTGGTAATTTATTACATATAATATATAACAATGTATGAGTGTCTTTCTTAAAAGGTCAACACAGCTGCAAAGTTTACTTTAAAACTGACTTAAAAGTAAATCAGAATAAATATTCTGTAAATAAATAAAGTAAATATCCATTAAGGTGCATATTTGGAAAATTAACTGTACCTGATCTATACTGTGTTCACATTAGCAGCTTACAGCTTCACATGAGGTCGTATGCACGCATGCGTGGCGGTGCGGCTACATCCGCCCCTTTCTGAATGTCGTTCGGGGGAAACACACAAACACACGAAGGTGCTGCATTCATTCAATATACATGCATACCGAACCGAAAGACCCGAATTTTCGATACGAATACATGTACCGTTACACTCCTAATATATTTGCATACACACCCACACACACACAAACACACATACACATGTTGGTGTACCTATCTAAATGGGGACCGTCCATTAATTTCTATGGGAGAAACCCTAATCCCAATCATGACACCCTTAACCCCTACCCATCCCTAACCTTAACCATAAGTCACCAAACCAAACGCAGTATGTGGCTCAGTGGGCTCAGCCTGTGTGCTTGTAATCGCAAGGTTGTTGGTTCAAACCGAGTCTCAGCATAGCTGCGGGTCCTTAAGCGCTGCCCTTTGTGGACAGCTTACACTACAAAGAACAAGTTGAGGGATGTTTAAAGACAATTTCCCCACGGGGATTCATAAAGTGATGATTCTTACGAGACTTTTGGCATTTTTCCTTTTTTGATTGCATTCGCAGATTTTTATAAAACTGAGGTTATCGAAATGGGGACCTCAAAAGACGTCCCCAAAAGAAGGTAAATTTTAGGTTTTACTGCACTTTGGGGACAATTTGGTCCTCAAATGTGATCTATACAACCCCCCACACACACACACACACACATTCTTTTGTCATCTTCCTATGTAAACAGCACTTGAGCTAAATAACTGCTTTAATATGGCAACCGACCCTTATTTTCTTTGATATCATGGATTATGGTAGGTTGCTGATATAAATGGCTGTTCCTTAATATATAGGCCTGGATATGAAATATTATAGACAATTTATTTCAAATGAGCTTAAGTTGAGATTCAACAATGGTAGCTGCTCCTCCCATTTAATAGTAGGGGCAGTGCAGTGGAATTACTCAGTACGCCCCATTCAAAGGCTCTCTATCTGGCAGCACATGGGGTGTTACGGCCAGGGGACAGAGTAAAGCGTAATGGGCAAACAAACGGCACCATAACATACCGTCGTCATTGTTATTATTACCATCATCATTATTATTAATATTATCATTAGGTAACCCTTTACATGAACTGCACCTTTCATAATGCCTTTATAATGCATTCGTAGAACATTCAGTGCACCTTCATAATTCATTCATAGAACATTCATAAGCAGCATGTAAGTATACTTTAGTATCCAAACATACCTGAACGGTTTTAATATATATTAATAACAAACATTATAATCGTATAATCATACAGTGTTTTTTATTAATGCATATTAAAACCATTAAGGTATGTTAGCAGGTTAAGGTATACTTATGCTCTACATGCCACTTATGAATGTTCTATGAATGCATTATGAAGGTGCAGGTCATGTAAAGCATTACCTGTTATTATTATTATAGCTATAGCATTATATATGTTTTTTCATGCAGCGTTTTTATTATATATTTTCATATTCTACTTACACTTGTGATGGGTGATAATGTTGAGTTTATGAGGTGGAAGACGTGAGTTCCTGCTAAAATCTGATACTGACACAACTGTGATACGGTATTTAGCCATCGCTTCAGATGAACTTTGCTAATGATAATGCCGGTGTGTTGTTTTTCTGTCTGATGCATAAACAGCAGCCCCCCCCCCCCGCACAACAAGGAAGAAAAGCACACAGTCTTTATGAAAATGATGACATTTCCATAATCTAGATTACACACATCCTTTCAAAAGTTGCTTGTCAGTCACTTTTTCACAACCTTCCTCAGCTTCTAAATATGATTCCAGTCAGAACTTTGAATCGGACGCAGGAGAGCAGCTTTAGGCTGAAAGAGAAAATCTTCCAAGAAAAATGAGTAAAATTGCATCAGGCCAGTGCGCAGATTTAGTAAAGACCTCACCAAAAAGCCTCGTGGCTCTGACGACTGCCAAAGACGCTTCAAAAAAAAAAAGGTCTCGCAGTGTTTATGTAGGGAACATATTTCAATTTCTTGCTGTTTTACAATAAATGTCAACAGATTGGCTTTAAGCATTCAAGTTTCATATTTAATTTTTTGCAATGCACATGCATTGTAATTATTGTGTACTTGCATAAAATGGAACCTTTTAATATGGGTCTTAAAACTTTTTGTTCCAGTTACCCTTCATGCATATGCTAGGATTCCATTGTAAATCTCAAAATGTGGTTCTGAGGGGTCCTGCTGAAATACACAATTGGCACAGGTTCTCCCTGCCAGAATCTGCAGTCTGCAATTAATGGTGCCCACCAGCTCAAACATTATACTTGTGCACACAGTAACTTTTTTGATTCTCCAATGGTTCTTTCCCTCCCTTAATTTAAAATGCTCCTCGCTGGTGAGGCTCAGTGACTTGTACTTATCTTTTGATCAATGCTAACGACCATATAAGGAAAGTTGTATATATTCTGTAAGTTCTGTATACTGTGCTGTGTGGTGGAAGCAATCTGTGCATTACAATGCCGTGTCATGCAGTAAAGAGTCTGTTAGAGGTGTGTATTTACAGAAGGATGTTATTCTTGTAAAAAAAAAAAAAAAAAAATTTTTTTTTACAAAACATTATTAGTGAGGCTGCTGTTGGATGGTTGTGTTCGATCAACATGCTTAACCTGTCAGGATTTGTCAGCCTCAAAACTGACAAGAGCCATTAAAAAGTGGTGAGTGTTATTTCTTAACACTTTATTTTCCTCTTTAAGCTTTTGGTTAGATCGTTAAGGTGATGCTTTTGTTGCAGTGCTGTTGGGTGATTTCTGGAGAACAGTAAGTGAGTTCTTCATTACATCCTTTGGCCTTTATTTGATCCTGTGTTAATTGGGCTAGACTGATCTTCTCCTTTTATGGATATGTTTAGAATCCTGTGCTTAACCTTGAACCTGCACCTGGTGATCATGAGTTCTGCAACTTACATTTCTTGAAAACTGACCCTATCTTCTGACAACCACTCTTATTGCAGTATAACAGAGGGGAAAAAAAACAATGACTTTACTGTGGCTGTTTCCATAGATACTGTCTCTAATGAATCTCCAGGGTTATTATTGTTTTTCATCAGTGTTCCAGGCAATATCTCAGGGTACCAGCAGTAGTTTCCCTGGCAACAAGAGTCACTAATACTCAGGCTTCACTAGCTAACTCTTGGTGAAGAACCTCATTAGCTGCTCGTCCTGGCTTATTGCAGGGAATGATGCCCAGTGACTAAATACTACTCCCGTTTATCTCTTCCCGTGTTTCCGCTGAGGGTCGTCATGCTTCGTCTTCAGGTTGGCCATAATTGCAATGTAATGTCATTCATTCGACCTTAAAGTAAAGGAGTCCTAAATAACTAAACAATGCACTTTTGGTCATTTTAAGCTCTTATTCCTTTCTACCTGAACAAGGCAAGACACGCGTGTGTTTGAACATGTATAGCTGATGACCAGAGCTGTTCATCACACCTGCTGAGTTTCTTTTCTTGTTTTATTTGGTCAATATTGCTTCTTTTCTAGTTTGAGAGGCCTCAGTTTATCCTGTTCGATTTTGTTAATTTTTTATTCGGAATCGTTTGGGAATGATGTCAAAACACTTGAGAGTGACTCTGCCTGTTTGTTTATTTCTATAGCGGGTCACACCTGCAGTAGGTACTATCAGCCCTTAGATGGTGCTTATCTGGATTTGCCAGGATCACCTGTTGCGTTGGCCCCTTCCATTTTTCCCCGTCTCCGTTCGATGCCATGCTCGGCGCTCCATCCCAGTTGAACGCTTTATGTCTTGATCGGAGACTCCTGCTGTCTCCCCCGTGATGGGCCTGTGTGTTGTTTGGGTGTAGGGACCTTAGCAGCTCCTGTTTCAGGCCCCCCCACGCTGGGCTTCTGGGATGAGCCCCAATGTGACCAAATCCCATATGGCGCTGAGCAGCGACGCGGGGGATAATATGGCAGCTTTGTGTCCGATACCTCATGTGTCTAAAAGATGTGAAATAAACACAGACTCGGCTGATTTTAAGATTGCAAACCAAGAATTATTCATTGCCAGTAGTGGTATCTTCCTGAGGCGTCTCTCTCTGGGTGACGCTGACTTATTCTCGGTCTGCACATCTGGGCCGGCCTAATGAATTTCCACACTGGCTAAAAAGCGCACAGCGGGGATGTGAAGCATTACTCACTCGCAGTAAGGTTGCATGTTTGCGCCGTGTACAGCCCTGAAACCTGTACACCGTCTGGAGTTTGTAGTCTGATTAATTGCTGGCTTTGATACGAGATCAGACCTGAGCAATCTTTACTGTCCCCAGAGTCTACAGTATGTATCGCCCAGCTTTCTGATCACGTTTTGTCTCCCTGTGTGCCTGTGAAGTTTCGCAAAGGATGACATTTCCTGCTGCCCCCATATTCGGCGGGGCGTCCCGGCATAACCGCAGACCCTGTCAGGAGGAAACATCATGGGAAAGATGTATGCTGAGAGTGCGGAGCTGTCAGGCCTTGCCATTTGAGCTATGGATGTCGCACATGGTTTGTAGCCATTAAAAATATTGTTTTCAAGACCTGGCTTCGGAGGCGGGATTGTGGTATTTTACAATAAACTCTCCTGTTTCTTGGTCGTGCTGTGCGATGATAAGTCTTTATCGGCGCCATTTTGCCGCAGTTTTGGCAAACTCAGACCACAGTTCAGGGAAGCTGGTGTAAACAGTACTCTGGTGTAAACAATAATCCAGTGTAAACAGTAATCTTGTGTAAACAGTAATTTCAATATCCCACCAATTAAACTACTTATTCAAGAGCACAAACCTTATCCTGAAACAAGTGTCTTCAGAGGGAATGCAGGACTGCTTTTAAATCTGAGCAGATAACGGTGAGATTATAGCAAATCGTGTTAATTTTCTATTACATTATGAATCAGTTGCTGCCTTTGAGTCGGTGAATATTCTTAAACTGCGCAGTGATCTCATTAATTGTTCAGATTGCACTGTGTTTGAACTTGGGTAACCTCGCCAGTGCTTTTGGAGGAATAAAGAGAAGACTGATCTAAATGCATTGTGACACATTATTGTTATTCAAACAGACACATTTTATGAAGCTTCTAGAAGTATCTAAGGAGCTGGACAGCCAGGGGGTTAGCGATTAGGTAACATGTTGTTAGTTTAAGGCGTGGGAGTGACTGTATGTGTGACTATTAGCGGCCTGACATGCTTCAATTTGTGCTTAAATTCGAGGTTAATTTTAGTGTCCAAAGAGCAAAGTCCAAAACAAAAATATACAATGGTATGAGACTGAAACTAGAAACTGTAAACTGGATGGAGTTAAATAAAACTGTTGAGGCATGGGAATTTTTTAAAAGCACATTATTACAAGCGCAAGAGGACTTCATACCTGTTTCCAGCAACACTAAATCTAGTAAACTGCAACCAAGGTGGTTTACTACGGAAATTAAGAATAAAGTCAGGAAGAAAAGGGCTCTGTACCACAAATGGAAAATAACTAATGATGTCAGAATAAAGCAGGAATATTAAAGTCTACAGGAGTGGAATATCGAAAGGAAGATTGCATTACGGGCTAAGGATGACATTAACAGTTTCTTCCAATATTTTAACTTCAAAAGAGCTCTAAAAGCTGAAATCACTAATCTGCAGTATAGTAAGGGTTTTGTAATTGAAAATTAAATTGATATAGGTAATGAGTTTAATGATTCTATTGCATGGGTATACACTGTAGAGTACACGAGTAACACACCGACTAATCCAGCATCAGCTTTGACCAATATGTGTGTGAATGAAACTGGGGGGTATTCCACGAAGCAGGATTAAGGGAAAGTCTGACTTATTTTGACAAGTCTGGCTCAATTAAGTGGGAGTTCTGTTCTGTCAACGTGTCTTAAATGAATCCCCGCTGAGCTACCATGGTAACTTAGGTGAGTGAACAAGTCTGCTCCGGTCCAGGTTAACTGTCTCGCTTAGTTAAGCGTTATCTCAAAGGACGTCCGTTGTGTGGGAACAAATTCCCAAAAGATAGTTCCGTCAGATGAAATTCCGCGATCTCACTACTAATGTTGTGTAATAAATATAATAAAGCCTATTAAATCACGTCTCGACATTCAAATTAATTCCAAAATAATTAAAATAAAAGCATACCCATATTACAAAGGTCAAACAAGAAATGCAATGACTGAAATTGAAAATAAAATCTGTTAAAATAATATGAACTGGAAGATATTTATATATTTTGTTTAGTCACAGTGTACTTTGAATGTTTATTAGTAAAAAGAAAAGCAAACATACAGTTATTTGTGCAGAACATTTCACACTGACGCTATTGAAAGTATTTTACGGAGATCAAATAACACAGAATAACATTTTGCAGTAAGAATGACATGTGAACTCAACCAAGAAGGTTCCCCGTTGGCTATGAGGTTTGAACCCGAAACTTTCGTGGTGTAAGACGACAGCATAAACCATGGTACCACCATGCCACTATAGTAGGCACTTGTAACATTTACATAACTTATGCATTTAGTCTGTCTGCAATTCTTTGCCAAGCCAAATCCCTGGCTTTATTTATGGCCAGAGTATTGCCTTTTTTAGCGATTACATCTTTGTATTTTTCATACAGCTCCATCAGCAGCATTTGTTCTGCGGCGGAAAAAAACACCACTCTCGTCTTACACGCTTTCCGACTCATTTGATCAATCTATCGTTCATCCATTCATTTGGGCTTCTTAAATATCTCGGGTGTGCGCACTAAGTGAGAC
>JAODLD010000101.1:25043355-25056765 GCA_026781065.1 Mormyrops boulengeri | reverse complement strand
CAATCTATCGTTCATCCATTCATTTGGGCTTCTTAAATATCTCGGGTGTGCGCACTAAGTGAGACTATGCAAGTCTGTCTTGTATGAGCCTTGATTAGTTAAACCTGAACTGCATTAGTCGAATGACATGAGGCTAAGTTTAGAGATGTTGCTAGTTTTTCAGGAAAGTCTGGCTTTCTTTAGCTACTTTTATGGAATACCCCCCAGATGTGCTACAAAGCCTGGCTAAGTTCAAAATAAACAAATCGCAGGGCCCTGATGGCATCTTACCTATAGTTTTAAAAGAGATGAGGGATATTGTTTTCCAACCTTTAACTTAGAAGCATGCGAATATAATGCCCATATTCAAAAAAGGTGATCGAAGCAATCCAGCAAACTGTAGGCCAATTAGTTTAACTTGCTTAAATGAAAAAGTAACGGAAGCTATAGTCCAAGTGAAAATGGTAGATTACCTGGACTCTGAGGGAAAGCCAAGATGGATTTAGTAGAGGTAGATCCTCTTTAACAAACATACTTGAGTTCTTTGAGAAATTGATCACAAAAAGGCCTACGATGTGATCTACTTAGATTTCCAGAAGGCCTTTGATGTTGTCCCCCATAAACGGCTTCTGCTTAAGCTCAAAGCTGCAGGGATTTTAGGAACTATGTACAGTGTGAAGTAGGCAGCTGTATAAATGGGTGAAATGCTGAAATATATGGCTCAAATATAGGCATGTACTGTATATTTATACTTCGCCTTTTCAGTGGGAGTTGGATTCAGTGACCTAAGGGTGCTAGGCCTACAGAGGAATTAATTTCAGTATCGTAATTGTGTCACCGTACTCTCTGTCCTTTTTAGTCTGTTTCCCTCCTATAATTAAGGTGAACGAGTCCCCTCGTGTAATAATGTATGTTGTTTGATGAGGTCGAAATGGGTCGCTTTCGCAAGTCTGCACTTTTAATGGACCAAATGGGGATTCTTCCATTTAAAGCAGCTCTGAAGAGCATTTCATCACAGACTGCATGGGAGATTCAAAAAAGTGTCTTATCTTAATAGTCTTCCCCCCTGGAGGCTGCCCCATGACATCAAAGGCACATGTATCTCTACTCATATCATTTGTTGACTGTATGGCAAATAAGAATACGCAAAATTACTTGAGATATAAGTAAACATGATAATGTCACTGGTACAAGTTTTTTTTCTCATTTGCTAAAAAGGCTTTAGCTAAAAAAAAGTAGGTAGGTTCTCCAGTAAAGAGTTCTAGTAAGCCTTAAGGCAGTTCATTTTCCCTATGGTAAAGGGAGAGAGTGAAAGCCTTACCACAAATTACTCCTCTCTGCTCAAACTGTGTCTCCAGCACAACCCAAGTTGTGATCTTGATGCCATGAACCAAGTGTGTACGAACCAAGGTACCATTTTCCAGCACTGTAAAAGTTTCCATGACCTAACTTGTACCATATATCAGCAGTCAGTCCATCCATATCTACCAACTATCTGTACCACAAATACTAACAGATACTAACACAACAAGAGAAGGTTTTACGTACACAGAAAATATTCTGAGGGCTGAACGAAAAATGACATCTGATTGGTTGGTCCCGCCCCCTCTAGTTGCTTGGGCCCACCTGCTCTACAATCTGATTGGTTATCTCTCTGAACCAATCATTTTTCATTCTTCCCTCAGAACATTTTTTTTAAGTAAAATCCCCATGAGCCAAGGGAAACAGTAGTTTTGACCAAATAAAATTAAATGTAATCTGGCAAAATTACTCAAAACCATAAAGACAATTGTAACGGTATCGAAGCCTGGTTCCGCCAGACTGTGTAACAGTTTTGTACCACAAGCCATCAGAATTCTTAACGCATATTCATTTTAAAATCTCTGCCTCGTCAGATGCCATTCTTGTATACTGCCTAGCTGTATGGTTCACAATAATTCCAATAAAATCTCTATGGCACTTTTTGTTTGTATGGCAAACAAAAGTTGGTATAATTTCCAATTGTGCAATAATTGATGTCCAGCATGCTGTTCATTATGTTGGTTATATTTAAAATATGTGTACAGCAAGCCCTGTATCATATATTGTTGCACTGCTTACTGTTGTCTTTGTCGTTCACACTGTATTGTGTTTTGTTATATGTTGTATGTTGCATCACAGTCCATGGAGAAACATTGTCTCATCTCACTATGTACGTGTACACAGCTGCTGATGACAATAAAGTACCTTGAACCTTGAACATGGGGGGAGGGGGGCATTACAGGTTATGTAAGTGGAAGGTATTGTTCCAGTAACTACTGCTGAAGAGTTTGAAGGCATCTCATCAAAGATCCTTTACACTTGAACAAGATGCTCAGGACGTACAGGCAGTCTCCGGGTTAAGAATGGCCGACTTACGGGCAATTCATACTTACGAAGGGACTGCCGTAAAGCTTATAAAATGAGATATTCTGGTTAATTACAATGGCCCGTAATAACGAATGCACGCGCTACTTTGTGACACTCATGAAAACATTACGTGGCCTTCAGGGGGTCATCGGCTTGAGACACAGTACTGTGCCGTATGTAGTTACTTTTATTATTACTGTGTCATTATCATTATTATATGCTGTGTTATTATTTTGCAGACTTACCTACAAATTCAGCTTAAAGACAGACTTAAGGAATGGATCTCGTTTGTAACCGGGGAAACGGACTGTAATTGTAACTAAGTCCCATTTTATGGATTACAAAATGTATCGTGTTTGACCTTTACCTAAGGGCACATTTAGCACCGGCGTGCTTATGAAACATTCCCTAAAATGAATGTACTTTGTGTTGTGTAAATGCTTTATGCTTAAGTAAACATCACTGTGCCGTCACGTTTTATCTCCTACCTTCACTGATAGCTAAAGCATTCCTTGGAGGCCTGGTTACCTCTTTCAAAACCAAACACTGAAGTATGACGGTTGACAGTTTGAAGAACGTCACACAGTCGACGCTGCTAAGCTACAAAGCCTTATCGTCATTAGTACAGACAGATCTTCTGAGGGTATATTAGCATATCTAAGCACAATATAAGCAGCAGAAATGATAGAGGGAAAGCATATTTTCTTGTCAACAGTAGGCTTTACAATTACATTTTAAGGAATTGGAGTGCTTTTAAAAATGGCAGCATCTCATTAGCAAAATGACTACTGTGAAAAGTGCTAACAGTAACCTTACATTTCTCATTTCTCGGTGCATTAATGTGGAAGCTGAGGCCTCGTTATAAGGTGATGATTTCCATCAGACCCCATAACTGCTCAGCAGAATCCTGGCCTCATTGTGCTCATTATAGCCAATCGAAAGGGAGTCGTATTCCGGGATTGTTAATGTGTTTTGGTTTTTTTTAATATTAGAATTTTCGCTCTGCTTCCTTCCTGGAGGTTAAATTCTAAATGTCAGGGGGAGGTACACCTGTCCCAGTGTTTGCTCAAATGTTTGCTTTAATTAAACAGCAGAGCGGTGCATCGTAGCTACCGTCCTGTTCTGTTGTGCCAGTGTGGGTCCTTGTGGGTTGCCGTGACAATGCGGAGGACAGGGTAGAGGTGTCCCTCTCCTTCCCAGATGCTCTTCACTGTCCCCAATGGCTATGCATGGCGTCACAACAAGCTTCCGGAAACCTCCGAGAATGCGACGAGGGAGAACTAGACAGATGCTACCGCCGGGGCTGAGACGCTTTGTTTTTCTTCGCTCTTGACCTCCCTTAATGTCTGACCGTGGGGATATTAGGAGGTGATGCTTAAAGCACATGATGCTAACATTTAGACGGCGTTGTTTAATGCCCCAAGACAGGTGGGGATTAGCACTTCTGACGCAGCACTGTGTGTAATGTAAGGTCAGCGCTAGTTTGCGTCACCGGCGTTCTCGGACGGCATGCAGATTTTCTGCAGTCGCTTTGTTTACGTGGGCAAGCTGATTCATTTCACGGGCACCCAGCAGATCTGGGCTGGTTCTGGCACTGAAATGTAGTTTTGTTACAGAAAAACACTCCCTACCATTACAGAAACTAGATTCCACTCCTGTTCTATGCGTTTTACCAAAGGCATACCCTTTATAAAACAATGCAAAGGAAAAATAATTTTTTCTAACATATATCTCATTTGTTTGAAAAAAAATATTGACCATGTGTATTTAAAATTAGTTGTCTCAAAAAAAGTTTTTTATTGGAGCATAAAAAGATTTGAAATTGTATCAGTGAGTCACAAGTGAATAATGTGAGATGGATGATCAATGGTGATATGAAAAAGCCGTTATTATAATATCTTATTGCAGTAGTTATCTGAGATAACTGCATGAAGATAAAAAGGCTTCTCTAGAAGCCCACGTGGGCTTTTTAGGTCCAATTAATACTTCAGTATGGCCATCAAAGACGAAGATTTCTGTTTGATTTTTACCTCTTAGAAACAGCATAGAAAATTGGATGATCTGACTGCAATTTCTTCTGTCTTTTGGGGTTTTTTCATTTAAAAAATGCGTCTACAGTAAATGGGGCATACCTTGAAATTCTGCCCCTCTTGACAAAATGTTACCTCGGGCCCCCCTGTCCAGTTTTATGTATAATCGTATATATTTAAGGGCCCCTGTAAAGTGTTGGGTCCCCTGAATCTGCCAGGGCATCCATGCCGCTTTGATGTCCCTAAGAGCAAATCCTTACTGCAGGATATGAGAAATGCAGGTAGGCCTCCCGGGTGACTTAGGGGAGGTCACAGAGTGGCTAGGAGAGAGATTGGAGAGATTCCCGGCCGTACCCGGCCCGCCATGCCTCGCTGCACGCGTGCTAAAAGGCATCCAGTCCTGACCTTGAAGGCCTGGTGACTGACTGTCACCACATCCATCTGGGTGCTGATGGGGATCTGGGCTTTGACTTGCGCTTTAAACTTTCAACTTCAGTAGATCACGGCAGAATGGAACGTGGGCTTTTTTGTTTCGCTTCCGGAGACTGCAGCTGATGATAGTGTCGGGTTCAAAGGAGCAGCACAGTTTTGGCGGATAGCGCCAATTCGCGGGTCATAATCGGAGCCGGGCCTGTTTCTTGGTCCACTTTTTATGTCACAAACAAATGAAGAGTCAAGCGAAAAGACACACGGAGCTCACGCTGGAAGCTGGAGAAGTTTCCGGAAGCAACGGCAGGGCCACTGCTGTTGTACCCTAGATCCAGATATATCCAGTAAACCGTAAACAGAGCAGAGCACTGCGATTTGTTTTACCTGGTTATACTGTCATAAATCAAGGGCCCTTTAATGAGGAAAAAGGCCAGGCTGCAAACAGGGACTGAAAAACAGTGGGAATGGAAGACGTCATTAACGGGCTGAGTGGCACGCCAGCCACAGAGTTCAGCGCCGACTGCAGCTCTTGTACGGCAGGAATCGATGACCGACACTCTTGGAGACGCCGGGCGAATCCATCGTCATGTTACAGTACCGGCACAGCGCCTTGGTACGACACGCAGGGGGATTGGAGGTGCGGGAAGGAGCACACTCAGCAGTCTATTAAATATAAATACATAAACTGCTGAATAAATAAGAACCACCTCAGCCTACTACTGTACCGCCACCCAGTCGTGGAGGGGAGGGGGTTGCCATGGCAATGCCATCATGGAACTCCTTTGAATCTAGCAGTTTTATTCCTTGGCTGTCAACGGTAAACTCTCACGTGCTTCGTGACGGTAGCTTTCAGGGAGCACATATCGACATAAAGGGGTGCAGCCGGCCCAAGATGGCATTAAACGGACGCACGTGGTCAGTGATAGTGGGAGGATGTGTTTAGACCTGTTACAAATAGAATGCTCCATTTTGGGAGGGCATGCAGTTGGATTTGATTGTACCTTCCAAAAAGATGTGGACACAGATTGGGGCTGAAATGGACAGTGCAATAATGAAATTGTAGGGCTGGGAGACGGGGCGTCTTTGCCTAAATTAGAGAATATGGGGGATTCTCCAAGGAAGAGAGGGCACTTACAGTGAACTACCTGGTTGCCAAGCAACTGCCAAGTGTGAACTCTGCAGTTTCCTGCCAGACAGTGTGGGCCTGTCATCTCGCGCATCCTGCTACGGGGGCCGGGGGGCGTACTATTCCTCAGGGAACCGGGAGAGGCTCGACCGAATGGCTACCACAGAAGGTCCTCCATGGGTGTAAAACAACTACCCCCTCCCCTCCATACAGGGTCATGGCCGAAGTTGTGAGGGCAGGAAGATCCAAAGAAAAACAAAGAATCTGCGTTTCAGTTGTTGCCAGTTCTGGTGTCTGGGATATGTGATATGGAGGGAAAACGTCTGTCTGTGCGCAGGGAAGCCAGAAGCGAAAGAGCAGGCGTCCGATGGACAGGGAGGGGCTGCGTGCCTCATATCATGAGGTAACATCTTAGCGACTCCCTGACCAGGGTAGGCGCTTAGAGGATTGGTGGATGGATGGAAGGAATTAATGACTCTCCTTAACTTAGCTGGGACTGCTATCCTATAGTTCTTGAGGTCTTGAAGCCAGCAGGGCTTGTCAGATTGTGTTTTCCGGAAACATCTGGATGTGGCCTTTAGGGTCACACTGGGAAAAAAAATTAATTACCTATGTTTGAATTAAAAAATGGATCAGTTCAGTTATTTTTAGGTCATTTTAATAGTGTCTTTCTGCTACACTTCATGATCATATATATGTATATCTCCAGAGAGAGATTTTAGTCCAGCTTGATGATCATCCTCATTCACGGCCTTCCAAGGCACTGTTCACTGTCAGATTGTGTCTAATTAAGGCGATATTGACCAATAGAAAGGTGCGCTCCAGGGACTCGCTGCTAAGCGCGGAGGTAAATGTCACAGGCTGCCATTCTGGGCCGCCATCTCTGAGCTTATTTGGTCCGGGTCAGGGGGCTGCAATTAGATCACCGCTGCCCACTCAAAATCTCCACCCCAGAGGTTTGCAGCTAATCATAGTGATAAATGTCAGGGGTGCCCGGCCCACTCGGGGTGGCGGCCGGCAAGGGAACCCCTTCTGACGTGTGTCCTGATGATCGCGTTATTTCAGAACAGGTCGCTTGCCGTCGGCTTCCGCTGTGTTCTGACAGGGCCTGAGCTGCTGTGTGAAGGCATCTGATGATTCCAGGCAGCGGCAAGTGACGGGCTGCTTGTAGCCAGTCCCCTTCAAGGGAACGGACTCGTCGTCAACTTCTGCATCGTAATATTCCTCCAAAAATTATTTGAGACCGATGTCCGTAAGCGGTATGTTGCGGAAATGCGCAGGACCTCGAGTGACCGAAAATAATGGATCTGAAATAGACCTCACATTTCCTGTGTGACAGGGATACTCGATCCTGCTAATGTCCTTTAGGATCTGCGGGATGAGTAAACCATATTGTACCATGAAAGGAAAATCATTTAAAGGGTTTGCAAAAACATTAGCAGTTGTAATAAAGGCTTTCTTGCTCGCTCGCTCGCTCAGTCACTCTCTTACTCTGGGTTTATGCAGGGATACACATTGTTCTTCTTTGTCATCCATTTTATTTTATACACCCCACACCCCCTCCTCAGTCCCCCCAGACCTAAGAACATGCTTTTTATTCCAAAGCACAGCCTGAAAACAGCAAGTGGGGGCGCTATAATTTACGGTCTCTCTCTGCGCCATGATAGATCTGGCGTGACGTCTGAGCACCGCTGTGACACGACTGAATGACAGATGGGGAGACAGTAAAAGGGGGAGTGATGAATTATGGGACTGAGCCCTCTATCTCTGGAACACTGAGAGGGTGGGCAGCCTATCTATGCATTAACCAGACTTCTTTTCTGCACCTGTGCATTTTTGTATAATAAGTAACAATGACCAAGTGTAACAGATGTGCTGTATTTGGGGAGGGGTGCCTCAGTGGGTCTCCCTCAGACAGTCTGTCCCTGGTTGTGGGTTCTGGTTCTGTGTAGTGTATCTGTGTTCCTCAGGGCCTTGTATGGTCTTCCCAGTATCCTGATCCAAACTGTGTATGAATAGCAGTCCAAAGGGACGTGGGTTGTGCCTCTGTAAATAGTGCTTAGTGTTAGACGGCCTGTCCAGGATGTTCCCCGCCTCGCCGTGACCCTGGATACATGCTTATGGATGACGGATGGGTTAAAAACCCTCACAGGTTCCCGGTGATGAATTCCCCAGACTGAGGACGGAAATGGGAGTGTTTTTGTTGATGGCCTCTTCTACTTGAACCCATTGCGGTGCTCCTGGCAGCCTCGCCTTCCTAACGTGTTCCCCGCGGGGCTGCGTGCCACAGCAGACCCGGTCACACCCTTCGGTTGGCCTCACCGTCGTAACTCAATAAGTGCCTCTCAGTGCCTGGACGGGTGCCCATCGCCTTATGTCATGCTGTGCAGCTCTCCACACGTCCTCCACCAACCCTCTCCGGGACGCGGAATCCCGCCAGAGGGGGCATGGGATGCCCTGTGGCTCCTGTCGGAGGTGGCACCATACAGCTAACACCTCTCTACTCCTCCGAGGAGGCGACATGTCCGGCCTTCACACGCGCTGTGAACAGTCACCGCTGAGACGCAGCTGTAACGGGGGGCGTGAACCGACAGCGCAGCACATACGGACGTGTGGCGGGATTTACCTGCGGGGGGGACGTGAGTAAGGGAGAGGCGGGGGTCACGCCTCGGTCTCTGGGGAGTTTGCATCAGACTCTCTGCTAATGAAATGCTGTACCACGTTACACAGAGACATGACTTATTTAAGAGGCCGGTAAAACATTGATGAGGCTTTGTATGCGGGGAGAGCATCAGACCGGGCCCTGTCTGATCGGGCTGGGCATGGCGCTGTGGGCATCATGCACACGAGAGTGGTGTGTCTCGTGCTTTGGCTGATTCATCAAGCATCTGCCCAGTCGATATTTGTACATGCGGGCCCAACGCGAGCGAAGGGACACCGTTCATATAAATCCCACTCGTGCCTGATTTATCAAACTGATAACTCATGAGGATCCCATGAGGATCTGTGGAAACAACCGAGGCTAGTATTTTGCTTTTATTAAATCATGAAAATCCCTCTCCTGACCACTTAGATTACAGCCAGTGAGGAGTATTATTTACATTTAGGTTCCTTTTAGGCTTGTCATGCTACTCCACACAGTTTGAACTATAGCACTGAGAAACAGGACTAGAACACCCTTATTGTCAGCTATCTGTTTGACCCTCAAATATTTATTGCTGCTGTTGCTTATCATTCTGCTGAAGAATGCTGCCTTTTGTCAGCTAACGTAGCCTGTGACCATTTTCTGGAATGTTTTGTTGCATACTTTACCCATCATCGTTTTTATTTCTTTTCTTAAAACCACAAAACCTGGCTGTGCAGTATACGAATGAGATCTGGACCCCTGCCCCGGGAGGGGGTTGGGGGGGTTAATTGTATGAGTTATGAGGATTTCTATGTCTCCAAAGGAATGTCAAGCTTCAAAAAGGGTCCCGCGGACATCGGGGACGTGGCACATGGCTGCATTCCTGCTTGTGCCTGCCAGGAGGGCAGGCGCTCGTACAGTATGAGTAACAGGAATGTGGAATCCAGCCTCCAGAATCTGAGACAGTAAGTTATGCCGTGCCCTAGGCTGCGCGGGGGGGGTAAGTCTGCTCCAGTGCCGAAGCCCTCTGCGGACACCCCCAGACTAAGCTGGCCTCCGCCGGGGGTGAAGGCTTGCCCGTCTCCGAGGAGCACCCCTCCGCGTGCGGTCATTTATTTTCAGTCTAAGAGAGCTTCACTCACACTCGGGGGAATATTTTCACACTTCTGGAATGCATTGGCAGGCTCAGCGACTTAAATTAATCAGAAATTTAATTAGAAGTTAAAGGAAATGATGTCAAATTAGAGGAAGCTCCAATCTGCTTTTTTTTTCCTTAATTGCTAATGGTGGCAAATTGGGCTGTGGATGATGAGCATTTTAATTGAACTCGCGATAGGAGTCACTCAGCATAGAGGCTGAGGCTCCCCCTCACGGAAGCAGCGCTTAGCCGTGATGTCTGCCCAACACATATTGGGGGCAGCGTGTGGCTCAGTGGGCTCAGCCTGTGTGCTTGTGATCACAAGGTTGCCAGTTCAAACCCAGCCTAAATACATCTGCGGGTCCTTGAGCAAGGCCCTTAACCCCCAGTTCCTTGGGCGCCGCTACAGGTGGCTGCCCTTCGCAGACAACTTACTCTGGAAAGAGCAAGTTGAGGGAGGCGTAAAAGACAATTTCCTTACGGGGATTAATAAAGTATCTATTATTATTATTATTATTATACCGGTGGCCTCAATGCTGGGTGAGAGCCACGCTGCGTCACCGTTTTCCACGATCCTAATGAAGCCATCAGCGGGTGGTGCCAGGGCCTCACTCAGATGGCGACCTTGGCGGATGACACAGCCAGACCGCCACGCCTCTGATGCAACTGGGAGACGCGCCAAGCCACTTGGCCGAGGATGTCACCGCCTCGGGTTTTCGTAAAGCGAATACGGAAATACTACAGAAAGGGAGACGTTTAAAAATATATTTATATTTTTTACATATAATATGTGTGTGTGTGTGTGTGTGTAATACATAAAACATATGCAATATATGTATAACCTGCAGGAAATTCTGACTCCCAATTTCTGCTGGGGGGGGAGGGGGGGCAATTAACTGTACAGGGGTGGACTGAAGTGGGTGACAACGGGGGCGGCTTATTATCCAGCAATGAGGTTAGGACGCTGGGGGGTGCGACTGCTTCCTGACATTTCAGATCATTTCCTCTTCTCGGGGAATTCGAGATACGACTTATTGAGGATCCGTCAGATTTCCCAGGGGTCCATGTGCCGCTTCTCCGTCCGACACAAACAGCAGAATGCTTTAAAGCCTTGCACTTATTGCCTTATTGAAAGGAAAAAAATAAAATGATGATTTGAGAGAAATGCTGGACAGGGTGTAATACAGGATAAAAACCAGCCACACACAAAAACGCGTCCATCCACCTTTGGTATGGGGAGGTTCTAAAATGTGTCATGAACATTAAAAAGTGAATCCGGATGGAAGTCTGAAAATGTAGCAGAGTCACACTGGCTCCGGAGATCCCGTGGACAGTACGATGTGAGTCAAAGGCACAGGGATAAAGCCGGCCAGTCCGGGAGCGCCGTTTGTGCAGATAATGCTCGACCGAGGGCTCAGCTTTCAGGCAGGACATGTTTGTGAGCGTCCCTGCTGGGGGGTGGGGCAGCTGGGGGGTGCGCTCCTGTTTGCTCCCAGCCGTCAGCGGCGTCAAACCCCAGATCGCTGCCGCTCATAATTGTGACGGGGGGGGGGGGTTCTCCACTCCCTGGAAATCCCAGAGGAAGCGATGCTAATTGGACCCCAGGCGGCCCTGATTCCAGTCACGTCACCAGGGCGTATCCACGGCAACGGCCGCTGCAGTGAAGACCCAAGGATAACATGGGGAGGCGCCCAGCAGGCACGTGCAGGAGATGGAGGTGAACAAAGATACAGGCAGAGTTTCACTTTTATGACCTGTACGTGCTTGACCGTATGTGTTTGCTGTTTGCTATCGATCCCGTGTGACTGTCCCCTGAGGTTATACAAGCCAGGGGTCGGTCTAACTGGGAGACTCTGGCCATCTTCTGAAAAACAAAATTAAGGTTTAATCCCTGATGTTTTTATCCATGATTTCCCTGGCCAGCACACTGCCCTTGTAAAGCACAAAGTGATATTTTTTACCAAACAGGTTAAGAACTGAGGATGGTTGCAGTCCTGATTGGACAGCTCATGTTACTTACCCAAAGATCTTCTGAGGGCAGAAGGAAAAATGATTGGTTCATAGAGATAACCAATCAGATTGTAGTCTGTATACAGACTATCCTGGGCTGTAATCAAGGTATCGAGTTGTAGGGGATCCCAGTTTTTTTGTTGTTGTTACAGCAGCATTTTATACTGTAGGTAGAGCCCCAACAATAACTTTATCGCCCCCCCATAAATACCAGGGCTGTCTTACTTCTGACTGATTGTGTTCACTGCCGTAAGTCTTGTGCTTTATCCTTCCTGCTAATTTGAAACACCATCTCTGATTACAAGGCCCGATTCCTGTGCTGTAGCCATGTTTGCAGGCACTCGGCAAGGTGCTCCAGATGTTGTTCATAGGTGATGCTGTTTCTTGCCTAAGGGCTTGCCAGTAATTCAAAGTTCCTGCCCCCAGCTGGAGTTAACCACTACTGCTTTTGCCAGTTCATTTATCTCGTATCGATCTCTGGTTCCGATCTGTGATGAGGTGTACGGTCTTTGTCCTTGTGCCTTCGGAAATCGGTGCTGTGAGGAAACCGACCCGGAATTTAGTGCCTGGTTTTCCCCATTTACGTTACATTGCACTTTCGTCCTCGACGATGGATGTTTGAGTGCCTAAGGGCTCATGCTATTTTCTGTGGACGTACCTCGACATAAATAAACCGTACGCTGCAGCCATTTGCCAGTGCACGCAAATAGTAACAGTTTTGCCACCTCTGGGCATTCAGCAAGAACAAACGCTCCTGGAGGTTCATGTAAACAGCAATTAATGTTGTTTCATTATTAAATCTAAATAGCAGAGCGGCAGGTGGGTGTGAGTCCCCCTGGGGAGGGTAAGGTCAGCGGGATTTTGGCAGGTGTAAGGCTGCTTAGTGGTCAGCATGCACTGTTCTTCTTATTGGGGCTGGCTGCATGGATTCTGGAATGTTCTATATTCATGTGAATCATGCACAGGATGAGCTAAAGGAATTTTGTTATTCATTAGTCCATGTGTGGGTGGCATGGTGGCCTCACCCCTCAAGGGTCAGGGGTATGATTCCCACCTTGGGAAGGCACACAGTCAGGTGAACTCCTAAGTGTTTGTGAGTCTGAGAGCTGGGTGTCAAGGCTGGTTCGCCACGGGCATGTACTGGCTGATCCGTGTACTAGGTGGTCCGTGTGGAAGATGCATGGAATAAACCATAACTGACAAGGACTGTTTCATTTGTAACAGGGCAGGTCAGCTGACACACTTGTCATTTTACCCGGGGTGTCCTCACTGTGCGCAATCCACACCTACCCCCTGATATCTAAATCCACACCCAGCCAGAGCCGATTACCCAACCCAGCCATGGGGAGATTACACCTTGGGCAGGCTGAGCCCAGGTCTAGGGGCCGCGGGCCTTGGGGGGGGGGGAGCTCTGTCCCCTGCCTTGTAAAGACAGTCTGTGGTCATTGATGCATTTTGGACAGCTGTGGTTTTTGGGGCTCCTTCGTTTATCATTGAGAGTTCAGCTGTTATGGTATGTTATTTTCTTACTATTTTTGCTTAATCTGGACAGTCTGTGGGGACAGGAGATGTGATGGCCGCCTTCTCTACCTTAAGCTGAATCCTCCTCCTCTTTTGGGGGGGGGGGGGGGGGGGGGGGGGGGGGGGGGGGGGGGGGGGGGGGGGGGGGGGGGGGGGGGGGGGG
>JAODLD010000101.1:25021346-25039972 GCA_026781065.1 Mormyrops boulengeri | reverse complement strand
CCCATACTCCACTGCATACAACACTCACTATACTCCTTAAAGCCCCATACTCCACTGCATACAACACTCACTATACTCCTTAAAGCCCCATACTCCACTGCATACAACACTCACTATACTTCTTAAAGGTCCATACAATGTGTACATCCTTCTCTATGTTCCTTGAAAAGTTCCCTTGTTGTGCTGGGTGTGGCATCAATCTGTTCAGCCTGATTCCTCCCTCAGGCTTTCAAACCATTGAGCTCCACGTGTGTTTGAAGGCCCCCGGGGTTCCCCCACGTGGAGCCGTCAGGATTCCCTGTGGCAGCTTCACCAGGTGTCTTTCTGCTCCGCGGCCTCTTCCAGATCCGGTGTCCGGGTAGACAACCTCCCGTGATGTTCCCATCAATACGGCCACAGACTTACACCTCCAGTAGCCCGTAACAGCTGGGATTAAGCCAGATTTCAATCCGCGTACTGGCGGCTGTGTGACAAGCTCATGGCTGTGACCGGTTTCAGGCAGGCAGGGCTGTAGAGAGGATGCCATCGTCACAGCATCTCCAAACTGGGACCTCGAAGGAAAGCCAACCCACACCTGTCTGTGAATTAGACAGAAATATCTAACGACAAGCTGTAACCAAACTGCCTAAAAGAGACGTGTGGAAATCGCCTGTCCATGCAATGCGGACTTCAGCACCATGATGGAGAATTGGACTGAAAAGCTCCTGACCCTCCCTGCCCGCATCCTGCTGCTGCGCCGATCAAATATCTCCATCCCGGAAGATTTGTCTTTTGCCATTGGAGTGTCCGAGTGGCCCCACATCCAGCCCGCACCTGTTTAATGTGCGTCCAGCTCATTTGCTTTCATATTCCATGACATTTTGGCAGGTTTTAATTAACTTCTCGATTTCAAAAAGATTTCATAATTAGAATATCTCTTCATTCGCTCCCCCGCATGGATTAAACCGTGAACAAAGGAGACGAAAGAAAAATCAAATAGGATTAAATAATAAAAGGTTACTGTATCACATAAGGATAATGACCATGCTGCTCATTAGTTTAGAAACCGGTGCTCTGAGCTGGCAGATGGCGAGAAGTTCTCTGTGTACGTGAGGTTTTAGTCAGGCTACCTGTAGGGGGCGCCTGCACTCCTACACCTAGCGGAGGAGGCTCAGGAACGTAGCCCAGGGCTCCAGCTGATGTCTCAAGGATGTGGAGTATTTGGCTAGACGCGATGGCTTCGCATGGACAGGAAGCCCCATGGTGCCGGATTGTGACTCAGTAGGGACTAGGGACTACACTTGGCAGATGGGGGGGGACACTTTCTCATGCCCAGGTTGTACTCATCCTTCAGTCCCATTGGGGAGCACTCCCACCCTCAAGATCGTCGGTACCTTCAATTGCCCCCCCACCCCAATCCTCCCATTCCTGGACTTTGGACGCCTCGGTACGTCACATCATGCCTTTGGAACCTCGACCCCCAGGCAGATGCAGGCCTGCATGCCCATGGTGTTCCCCGTCACCCTGGATCTGTCCCCTCGCTGTGGATGCTCATACTGTTTCTCAGTGAGTCATGGACGCCCACATGTCTTCCTCTCTCGGCGTCTCTGTGTTTGTGGATCGCATGGCCGCACGCTAAGCCATCTGTAGGAGTGGCGTGCGAGCGAGGACACGCTGGCAGCGGTAATGCCTTCCAGATGGTTCCGTGAGGAGCTTTGGCGAGGCCGCGCGTTCTCGTCCAGCATCTCGTCACGGGGACATCCTGTGTGACGTTGCACCTCTGACTGTGCTTCCCAGAAGGACGAGGGGACTCAGAGGATTTCTCCAACCTGCTGGGCCTCAAGCAAGGCCCTTAACCCCCGCTGCTCCAGGACACTGACTGACTTCTGACCCCAAGTTTTCCTCATATGTCCTGATTGGACCAAAGCATCTGCTAAATGAATTAATGCAAGCATATTAGAATCAGAATCAGAATTGCTTTATTAATCCCCTTGTGGAAATTCTCTCACATTACAAAACAAACTCCTGATAGAACTATAGAACAATAAAGTAATTGAAATAAAAGAAAATAAAAGATGGAGATAAGGCCAGTATTTGTTTTACATAATCTCTGTGGAGGAACCAGAGGCACCTTTTGATGAAGTTTTCTTTAACCCAACATCCTCTGCACAATGTGCAGGCTACGCTCAGGCTCATTTACAGCTGTTTCTCAACCCGGTCCTCGAGGACCCCCGGCGGTCCACGTTTTCGCTCTCTCCCATCTGGAGGGAGCTGAGAACCAGGTTGAAAAACACTGATCTGTGCCTCTGTGTTACACTGGAGCGTGATCACCGTCCAGCACGTCGAGCTTACAGACTGTAGCAGGAAACACGGCTGATTCCGAGACAGCATACTGCATGTCGGGGTGTGATGGAGGACCCCCCTGGGGGGACGGGGGGTGGCTCATCTCCAGGAATCACTGGTGCATGAACATCAGACACGAGTCGTATCCAGGCGCTGAAAGGGAGACTGTGTTTGTTTTCTTTCTTCTGGCCCCTGGACACATGCCGGAAATCCCTCACAGACTCTCTTTACGGGACTTCTGACCCGGCCATCCTGGCAGGAGGGTCACCAGCTGAGTCACAGTCTAGATCCCAGACTGCAAAATTTATGTCGTGGGATTTAAGCGGCAAGATTCTTGATCTCCTCAGAATGACGTTTGCTAGTTAATATAAAGCTCAGCCATTTGCAGAGAGGATTCTTCTATATCTAAGACTAATGTGGCTGGGTCAAGGGCCATCGCATTACCACGCCTGCTTAGTAATAGACGTAACTCAAAGTATCTCGTCTTCCATGTTTAAAATGATGCCAGGAGTTGCTGGAAGATGTTATTGCCATTAAAGGCCCTAATCCATGTTTCCCAAAGACATTAGCGGCGAGTAATTCTGTTTTATTTCAGATCAGGCGAATAGTGACTCACTTTGTTTATGCCGTTCTGGTGGGCTTTGTAAATGAGCCGTTTTCAGCGTGGCCAGTAAGGAAATCATGCATGGCTTTGGGAAGCTCCCGGGGGCTAAATAGAGTCTGACTGGCTGGGTTTTCCTTTGCTCCCTAAGGCGTGGGCGGGGGCATGCTCAGGTGTCACTTGCAGACGTGCGGGTGTAAGCAGATGCAGTGAGATCGATTATGATGTCAGCAAGTCAGTCAAAGAGGATTTGTTTTAAGTGCATGAACAGTCGTCGTAAGCAGACGGGGGAAGGTGTAGAGGGGCCAGTGAACTGGGAGCTCCTTGCTTTTTCTGGAAGCAGGGAGAATCTTTTTTATTATCCGTAACGGTGTACCTCCAGAGTCATGCACTCAGAGGCCGAACCAGACATTGCCATGGCTACCAGGCACTGCATAACACAGCAGCACCCCTGTCGCCCCCCCCCCCAGTATTGATGATGCACCAGAATGCTTACACTGCGTATTTTAGGGGCAGGAAAGCCAGCACACCAAGGTGTGACTGCTGATCTTCTGACCTCTGACCTCCTTTTTCAGGCTTAGGCTATGAAATGTGCAACGTTCACTAGCTTCAATTATTATATTACTGTAGGTAACGTGTCGATTAATCACACTAGAGTAGGGCTATTCAAATCACGGTCCCCAAGGTCTGAATACTGCTGATTTGCCAGGCTTCCTTTACCTGTGAGCCCGGTGTGAAGCCTCTGGCCAATCAGAATCAGTAATTATTAAACTCACAACCTGGGAGAACTGAAAACATGGCCTGGATTTGGAATCAAGTGCCAGATTTGTAGTGGCCTGCACTAGAGGATACTAAAAGGGTGGTGTAGTGGGAAGGGCTGGTGTGGAGGGTGTCTGGGGCATTTCGGGTGGGGTTCTTATAGCCCCCGATGGGCGAGGTTGGGTCATATGACCCGTTCCTTACTCCTACGGTTATATGGACCCTCGATGGCCGACCCTACACCCAGCTATAGCCTTTTAGCTGATTGTTGTTTTCTGTCCCTAAAGCAGCTGCTTTCGTATTTTCGTTCCCCAACCCCCACTGGTTCTGTTAAACCTATTGCTGCTCCTGTCCCAGATAAAATTAGCTGCTGACTTTCATCCCCATACCACTCGGTTCTGTTCCCTCCAGACCAGTAATCCTTCTCCAGCTCGTCCCACAGCATCCACGTACTACTGTCTAATGCGTATTCCTCATGCAGTTTGAAAATCCATGGTTACCAAAAAAGAAAAAAAAAATGGACAACCAAGGATGCCGTGACTTGGTGTTTGATCCGTAGAATCAATTCCCCCCGCAACTCTGCCAGATGGTTTGTCCCTCCCTTCACCAGTCCTGTGCCTCTCTGGTTTCCTGGTGTCTTCATGGACCCCATGGGGGTGCTTTGCGGAGACCTTGGGCCCTTTAAGATCCATTGAGTCTGGTTGCTGTCATTATTGCATTGCGTTGCTGGCCTTAAGGCTGTATGTGCTTTCATGTTGATAATGATAATGATCACTGGTTTAGCTGGAATGTTCTTCCAGTATGATACTTTTTTCGTAACATTTCGGAACTACCCAGGATCCACCCATGACATGACTGACTGTTCAGACTGATGACTAACTATTCAGTGGTGTACGGAAAGATCTTCAGTGATATCGGGAATACTTCTCTGATGTGACCATATATTTCCTTCTGGAGGTTTCCACCAGCCTGGAGTTGGCATCCCACCGCCGGATTAGTTTGCTGACGGTTTGACGTCGTGCTTGAAGGCCTCCTGTCTCCACAGCAGCAGTTTACCCGGTAATGTGCGCAGTGGTCGCGGGCTCCCTTTGTTTCCGCACCTCCATGGTCCCGCCAGTGCCAGGGCGCCGTGCCCGCTTTCACAGAGGCACATCAGACAGCAGAGGATGGAGGAGGGAAGCATATATAGCCCACAGCCCCGTTACTGGAAATGACAGCCTGCGGGAGACACAACCCAGTTGCCTGCATACGATATAATTTGTTTGTTTAATCTTGTTTCTGCATTCAGCTTCATTCTGTCGGAATAATAAACGAGGATTATGGGTATGAAATACCAGCGGGAGTAGATGGTACTTTCCAACCATCAAAGCACGAGGCCTCTTTACACTAATCACACAGATGCAAAGTGATGTTTTAGCAGTCAAGAGGAATGTAATCGTATCCCTTAATTCGGGTAGATTGACTTAGATTACCTTTAATCAGCTGCCATTCGGCTGCGGCGTGTGGTGTTCAGGGCTGTGTGGCTGGGATTGGTCATGAAAGGCATAAAGGCGGGGTTTTAACCTGAAGTCAGGGGTCAGGGCCCTTTAAAAAAACAGCACAAAAGAATGCAAAGGCTAAGTCTAAGAATCCTCGAAAGGAGGCTAAATTACTGCCCTAACCAGTCAATTTAAGCAACACCACACTCTGCATCTGCCACTGCTGTGCAACCGTTACAAAGTAATTAGTCCAGACAGGGTCGGCTGGATTTGATTACCACAGAGCGATCGATGGCCGTGGAGAGTGAGAGAGCTCACTCGCCACTGTTCTGCGTAGCATTATCTCCTGTTTTTTAGGAACAGCTCGCCAGTTTCTTATATGGATGATGAAAGTTTGATTAATCCTGAAAATGTGTGGGGTTTGCATACAGAAACAAGGTTTTAGTTTAGGCACTGTAGTGAGGGTTTGCAACGGATGCCTTAATGTTACTGGTGAGTATGACATCACGCTCTCAGTGGCCACTTTGTTGGGTACATAGCACTGCGTAGGACCCATTTTTGCCTCCAGAGTCTCTTAAAGGGCACATGAGTTGTGTGTCCATGGAAGCCTTTCTGCATTCAGCTGTTGTACTGAGGTGTCATTTCTGCACTTGTGACCTTCCTGGGTTTTAACAAGGTTTTCCACCACAGAAATGCCCCTGACTTTTTTTTTCATCACGCGATTCTCTGTAAACTCTAGACATTGTAGTGTGCGAAAATCTCAGAAAGGTGGCTCTTTCTAAGATGCATGGGGCCACCACGTCTAGCACTGGCAGTAAGATCACGTGATCACATCGTCGCTTAGATTAGACGGCGTAGCTGTTTGAATGCTGAGTCAAACAGGACCTGCTTCCCATGACCCTGCGTGTGTGCTGTATGTACTGAGCTGTACCTATTGGTGTATTCATGCGGTACATCACATGAACCTCTGCACACTATGCGGATAAACAGCTTCCTTTGCTGCACATTTTAGGCTGCTTAATCTTAAAGCTTATCAGGATTGAGAAGACTCTCTGCTGAGGTAAACCAGCCTTCCTGAGGCATGTAAATCAATTCCCCTTCTTCCCGCGGTTACGAGGATGGCTTTACAAGGAATTTGTCTCCGCACACAGCAGCTGACCGGTTTGTACCGTTTCTGTTCTTCCCTGGATGCCCCCAATATGTGTGTTGCTGTGGCAGTAACCTTTGTGTCTGCAGAGCTTTTGAGAAGGGGGTGGGGGAATGTGGACAGGGGATAAGGAGGCGATCTGAGCAGTGGCCACCCTGACTAGGTGGATCATCCCAAGGGGATGAAGAACAGAAGAAACATACTTGGCTCATTCACAAGAGTGTTTTGAGCGCAGAATGAAAAATGTCTGGATTAGAGAGATAACCAATCAGATTGTAGAGGAGGTGGGTCCAAACAGCTTGCGGTGGCGGGACTAATCAATCAGATGTCTTGGTCCCACCTTCTCTAGTTGTTTGGACCCACTGCCTCTACAATCTCATTGGTTATCTCTCTGAACCAATCATTTTTCATTCTGCCCTCTGGATAATTTTGTGTAAGTAAAACTCCCATGAGCACACACTTGCTTTATTGGTCCTTTATATTGGTTGGCTCTTAATGGCCGTACACATGTGGAGCAGGACTTTAGAGACAGGGCTAGGGCACCAGGGGGCTGCCAACACAATGGCCTTGAACACCATTATACCTTTGTGACTTACTCGCTCCCATCTGCAACCTGAATCAATTAAAGTAAACCCACACAATTAGTAAGAGTGAACTCTCATGCTGAAGCAAACTCACCCATTTCTATAGGAAATCAGTAAGATCTTAAGGCAAATAATGATGATCTCCTTTCGACATTATCCAGGATGGAAAATATGGCTTTGATTGAAACAAAGGGCATGTCAAAATGAGCGGGTCAATCACTGGGATGCATCTCTGAGACAGTGTGTAAGATCATTAATGTTACAATTCCCCCAAAATGGAGATGCATAAAAACTGGATTTTACAAAATGTGCTTTGAAGGTTTCCTATAAGTATGGTCACTTTTAGCTGATGGACTTTATATGACAGAACCAGTTTTCTAATAATTCAATATCTGGCTCCAATCCATATCATTTTTAACTCCTAAATGCCAGAACAATAAGCAATATTTTTGTTGGAATTGGCCTCAACTACTATCATGACATTCTCCAAAACCGATATATATTTCATAGATAAATCTTCTTTTAATCCTCTTTATTAATCTTAGTTTTTAGAATATGAGAACTTGGTTATGATTACCTACATTTCTGCTGAATTACGTTTCCCTGATCTGTGTATTAGGTATCTGAATATGATGTCACACTTCAGCATCATTAATAAAATATCTAGTTTGTAATACATAAGGGACCTTCTCTGGGAGCGGCTCTGGTGCTGACCTTGGACACGCTGGAGGGTCTCCCAGTGTCTCCCAGGGGATTGACAACATTTGAGGATCCCCCAGAACAAGCTACAGTCTGTGGCCTCACTAAGATAGGTCTGGTCTGCTCTGGTCTAGTCTGGTCTGACCTGCTGCCATGCGACTCTCATCAGAAGCGGTGCGAAGATGATGATGGGTTGTGTATTCCTCAGCAGATTAGGATATTGTGGTTATCAAAAGGTTGCTGGTTCAAATCCCAGGATTGGCAGAATGGCTTTCCTGTTGAACCCTTGACCTAGACCCCTAACCCCCAGTTGCTCTAGGGACTGACCCTTGTTAAGAAAAATGTGCACTTTGGGTAAAAAAATTTGCTAAATAAGTAAAATGTAATGATGATGATGAAGATTAAATACTCAGCTAGGCTCAGTTCTCAATTCAGAGGTGCTTGAATTTTCATGAATTCAAATCCGTGACGTAGGTATTGTCTTCATTAATTAGATTTATTTTATTAACTGAATTACAAGGCAGTTCGTTCTCAGCCACTTAGCGCACTTCTCGTGAGCGACGTAGTCGGTGGAGTCGTTTCGGAGGTCGTAACCCGCCTCAAGCAGCACCGTGAGAGGCGTGGTGCCGTGAGGGCCGGCCGCGGGTCCTTATCTCCCTCGGCCACATTGCAGATAGTTATTCAAAGAGCCAATAATTGAGTGTCACTCTGTGTTTCGCCTCACTTTAGTCCACATTAATCATCCTGCTTGCCTGTATCTGAAGACGCTCTATTGGATACCGCAGTCAGGCTGTCCAGCTGTTACTAAGCGACCAGGAAACTGTGTCGTGATGTCACAGAAGAGTATCACTGGGGGTTTTTTTGTGTAAATTTAATAGGAATAAAATGTCACTTTTGTTTGTTTCCAAAGCAATAGTTAAAATTTAATACATAGCTTAATTATTTAGACTTTGACCATCCCTTAGTCGTTAATGTTATTAAAATTTTAATGAAAGTGTAAGGTTTACAAGCACATGGCCTCGGGTTTTGGAGGAACGCCATACTGGTGGATCTGAATAGTTCTGTTTTTGCCAGTGTTTGTAAAGTCGCAGAGTCACAGCCCCATTAATGAAGACATGCCGCTCTTTGGTGTGAAGGCCAGCGTTCCATATTTGCTTGCAGATGTTGCTTGTGTCTGTCAGCTTTCGGGGCTGTAATGAGATGGAATCGAAGTGCGTTGCTGCTCCGTGGTGTCCAGTGGGCCCGTCATGGCTATGTCTCCGCTCTGAGCTAAATTCATTAATCAGGTAGCATGATTTAACGGCCACTTGTCACCTTTTGATTATCAGTCACTATTTGATACAGAATGATTGTCAAAGCACATGAATTAGGTTTTCTGTTATAATTGACAGGGGTTTTACCAAAATATTAAACATTTCGAATCTTTTCAAGATGGCCTTCTGTTATTTCAGAGATGTGGTTTTGGAGAAGTTCCTGCAGAATTTTGATAATATTGGGAGAGTATTTTAGTACTTCATTACCACAGTAAGTTTTTTTTCTTGCTTGTTATCTCTCCAGCCATCTCCCATACGCACTTATGCAGTACAGGGTCTCAATGCCCCTGAAGCCAGTTCCAGGAAGCCCAGGGGATGATGCAGGGGACACCCCAGATGGGACGCCAGTCCAGTGCAGTGCTGCTCTTAATCATTATTAATCATTGTGAATGTTTTTCAAGATGGCAAGCTAAAGTAAAAAGAAAATCATATTGCCCAAATTTTTTTTGTGTTGAAGGCTTTCTGTTTAAGAGTCAAGTATGAGTAGATTTTCAGATCTGGCCCGCAAATGTAGAGAGGGCCGCTTTGAAGGTCACAGAGGTCGCAGTGAGTCATGTGCTGGAAATGTCAGCTTAAAAACAGCTGTAACAGGACATATTAAACTGCTTTCATGTTATTTGATGCGAAGGTCAATGAAGAAGTATGTGAATATTGGTCACCTTGGGCAGTTTTTTTAATCAGAAAGTTCAGTGCCAGTGAAAAATCTGGACACACATTCTTTTAATGCATTCGTCTGCTTTAGCCGTGTTATTCACCATACAGTAAAAGGCTTCGAAGAAATAAAGTAATACTGCGATGACCAAGCGAAGTGTTCAACATCTCAAATGACAGCATTGCAGACTCTTGGCACTCCTTCAAACACCTTCCAGATGTAGCCACCTGGAATGTTTCTCCAACAGTCCTGAAGGAGTTTCCACAAGTTCTGGGCACATGTTGGCTACCTTGCTCTTACTCTTCGATCCAACTCATCCCAAACCTACTCTATAGGATTTAAGGTCAGGGGATTATGGGGGCCAGGTCATCTGTCACAGCACTCCATCTCCTTCCATGATCACTAGATACTTACTACATAACCTCAAGGTTCAGGGTCATTGTCTTGGAAATACAAATGATTTTCAGTAGGCATGTCCAGAGTTTTGAGTATTACTGTTACATATTGTAGTGACATAACAATCTGAAAATGTGCTTTGGCACAGTGAGCAAATTCATCATCTGGTTCCCCTTTCTGGTGATGTCATATTATTTAAGATTGTAATGAAGTCACTTTGACTCATCCCTGCAGATCAAGAGGTCAGTTTAATACGTCTCACTGCAATATAAACTTCTCTGTTTGATATTTAGAGTATATGCAGTTTCAGCCCCATCTACTGCTTAAATCTGTTGTCAGTTAGAGGTAAGGGGCACGCATTCATTACAGCACATAGCTGCACCCACCACACAACAAATCACTGCAGGGATGAGAACCTGAGTGCAGCCATGCAGCCATCCAAATGAACCAGTATGAGTATTTTTCCAGTGGCTGGAGTTCCAATCCTGCCACCAACCCCCAAATTTGCTGCGGGTTGCTGGATGTAGATTTATGTCTTATGCCGGATGAAGCAATCATTGGTTAAGGGCCTAATGCAGTAGGATCACTGCTAGCATTTATAGGATACGAACCAGCAACCTTCCGATTGCTGGCAGCCTGGCATAGATCCCTAGTCTCAGAGCCACCACACCACTCCTGTATGTAGCATTTGATTAAAACAGTTAATTTTTACTTGAATGGTTAATTGTTGGCACCTGGATCTGGATTGGTTATTGGATAAACCATATAAGGAAGTGGGGGAAAAGGGGGAGGGGCTGGATTTGTTTTAGTAGAGCAGGTCCTCCGCAATGAGAGGTTGGTCACATCAGCCCTATTTAGTGCTAAAATCAACAGCATGCTAATAGCAGTTCTGTATTAAGAACCAAAGCCCATTTGTTTCTTTAGATCCTAGAGTGATCTGGCGCGTCTTGAACGAGGTTTGCAGGCAGGGGGTGGCAGGTTCGAATTCGTGCTCACAAAGCCCGTGTAGCCTTCAGCAGGGCAATAAACCTGGAATTTTTTTCAATGTGCATCCATCTGTGTAAGTGGATAAGATTTAGATTTGGGAAAGAGATAATATATTTATAAAATCACCTTAATATAAACATCTAGTAAAGCTTCTATTGCTGTAGTATATAATGCAGTGTGTGTGGCCCTCATGGTTCAGAGACTGGAGGTGATGATGTTCTGTCTTGGTCTCGACTGGATTCTCATTGTGCTTTTTGTCTTGCCTGAGTCTGAGAGAGTTTGTAGGAGTTTAATGAGCCAAATGCAGATTTTCTGACTCTGAGTCTCACGACTGTAACTAGTTCATATTTGCAGCTCAGCAGGCCTGTGTTCTTCTAACCTTTTGGGATTACACTGTTTAAATTCAGGGTATCCACTTCCAGGGTATAGCAAGTTTTCCATTTTTACCAGTTTTTGATAACATGACTATCAATCCCAAAACATTTTAACCTGTTTTCAAATATTTTCTTTCTCTGTTGCGTTGGAGTTTTTAGTCACAGATTCTGTCTTATGTCAGTAGCATTAATTTAATAATAACTGATTAATAATAACTTTATTGATCCCCACGGGGAAATTCTCTTTACACCTTCCCCAAAGGAGCTGGGGGTTAATGGCCTTGCTGCTTGTGTCTCCCTCAATCCCCCCCCCCCAAAAAAAATCACTCAAATAGACTAAGGTTGGCCTATTAACCGATTCGAATAACCAGCCAAGATTAGCCTATTAACCTGGGTCATGGCTAGTGGGCAGGAAGATCGAAATTGCCCACCTGGGCAACTCAAACACTGGTGTGCTGCTTGGGTAAGGAGAAACAGAAAGGCTGGGTGGTGAAAAAGGCTTTCAGATTTGAAAATGGGGGAATTTCGAGGGAGGAACATTGAGGAAGACGGTAGAGTACACCAATTCAGGGCTGTGCCCTCAATGCCCAGTTTACAGGGTCTCGAGGGGAGGAGAGGGTTGGGCTCAGTGTCACAGGCTGCACTCAGGCTGAGAAGAATGAGGATGGTGAGGGCTCAGGAGTCGGCAGATGTCAGAAGGCTTTCATGACTTTGGTTAAGGCAGTTTCAGTGCTGTGGAGAGCACAAGAGGCTGGTTATTTGGACTGGTTATTGTTCTGGAGATGGGCTAGGAGATGACTGACAACGCATTCAAAAGCTGAACAGGGGATGGTAGCTACAAAAGTTAGTGGAGTCATGACTGGCTTTTTTAAGTGGCACCGGACAGCACCGGTCTTGTGGATGGAGGGAACCAGTCCAAGGGAGTGAGGGCAGGAGCCAGAGAGCTGTTAATAGTGAAGATTTTGTCTTCAAAAATCGAAGAAAGGATTTGCAGAGATCAGCAGAGGCGGGAGAGTCAGAAGGTCTTAGCTGTTTATTAGTCCTACAAAAGAGAAGATTTCTGTTTGTGCTGTTGACAAGTTGGGCGGTTTTGGCAGCGTGAATATTAATCACAAACTTTTGCATTGAATATGAATGTAAGCGCCAGTCTGTGATGATGCAAGTTAAGATGAATTTCCTGGCTATTTATTAAGTCACCCAATGGCCCCTGAATGCCAGCCAAGACTATCCTTCCTGGTGCTAAGCCAGATCTTCTGTGGTATTATATCCATCGTGTCTTGCATTGCTTTGGTCAGAGAACTCAGCGGCACAAATGTAATGAGGTATGTCCTGTCTGAAGAAGGTATTAAAGCCACCATGTTGATTTTCCAATAACGAAAGAGGCTTTCAGCTGTTAAAGTGAGGGAAAAAAAGGAATTGGGGTGATTATGGACCCCAGCCTGTGAGCTGAAAGTTGCTGATTCAGGTTTCCTTAGTATTGGACCCTAGCCAGTCATACTACCCATAATGCTCCAGTAACACATTTAGCTGTTTATGTTAGTTTCTTTGCATAGGAGCATCAGCTATCCATGAAACAATCCATCCATCCATCCATTTTCCAAAACCGCTTAATCCCAACTGGGGTCGTGGGGGGGACCGGAGCCTATCCCGGGAACAATGGGTGCAGGCAGGAACCAACCCTGGGCAGTCGCCAACACACCGCAGCCATGCTGTGGTGCATTCTTATCACAGCTCTAGCCTCCTGGAGCACCTTGGATGCAAGCATTTATTTTGTATATCTGTTTTGCTACAGAAGACACTTTTTAAACACGCAAGTCTTTCCCCGCATTTCTGGAGCTGCTCTCTGTTCAAATGTGAATTTAAAAGGGAAAATTACAAGTTTGAGTCGTGTTGATTTAACCAGATCCATGGTGCTGCTTTAACATAATAACATAGTGTAGTTTCCCTTCGCCTTGGTGCAGGGTTAGCTTTGGGGTGAGATCTGCTTCATCTACTGAAGAACTTGGGAAGGTAGCTGAGCCATGTTGTTTCGTCAAGGGGCTAAATGTCCAAACGCGTTACCCCGGCTGCCTTCTGCACCACAACCCTCCTTCCTGCTGCTGGACCATCAGAGTAGACCTTTGATGTCTGATTTTCAGCTGAATTAAAATTTCCTTCACAAACAACTTTCGTCTAAGTGTGTATCATGAATAATTAAGTTATATCAGTCACATTTTTACATGTTTTAATTAATATAGTGTATGCATACAATACTGTCAGCTTAGTTGCATTATAATAACTACAGTAATGGCTGAATTCTTATGCTGCCATAGAAATCCATGCCTACAGGCACTTTGGGTAATGATACTGGGATGACCCTGATAGGATTAATTCCCTTTTCTAGGATGAATAGGGTCAGCTTGGTAGAATCACAGAGGCTTGTTTCTGGGGTCCTCTGTTGGATGCGAGCATTTATCTCTCTGATGTAGGTTGGTTTGTTTCTTCTACCTTTTTAGCTTTTCTTAAAGGGGTCTTGACCCCATTTTATTTTTGCTAATTTTAGTACTTTAAGCCCATACTACTGTACCTGCTCTGTTCTTCTTTCCCAAACGTTTGTCTACTTGTGTATGTGTGTACAGTCAGAGGCTACTGTAGGGACACTGGGGGGGCCTAGGGAAAAACTCCATGGGGCCCTCAAACACACCCCGCCAGACACAGTAATATCCTCCTGAGGTCCAGCAGTTCATCTTTGTCCCCTGTAGAGGACATTATGTTTTTGCTCATATCTCTCATACCGCACATGCCGCTCTGTAAATTCCTGTTGTGTCTTAAAGAGTACAGTTAGAGCCTTAAGATGACGTTACATGTTTGCAGATGTGACCCTGCCAACCTCCTCTTCCTGTCAAATCAGTATGATTTTTTTCTCCCCTCGATCTCAAGAGGCTACTTATGGCCATAATTTTAGCGTGAAGTCTGAATTAATACCAACAAAGAGAATTTAATGAACACAATTCCTTTATTTTCACTTTATTGTGAAAACAGAATACACAAATAAAGCAGATTTGTTGTTACGATGTACTATGTAATCGGCCCAGCTTGGGGGGCCCAGGCTATGGCCTCTCTTGCCTGTCCTGTCCTTATGACTCTGTGCGTAGCTGTATATGCCATATATGTGTATACATATGTGTGTATATTTCGTAACGCTTTACATTAAGTGCACCTTCATAATGCATTCATAGAACTTTCAATGCACCTTCAAAATGCATTCAGAGAACATTCATAAGCAGCATCCAAGTACACCTTAACACCTTAACACCTTAACATCCCTTAGCAGCTTTAATATACATTAATATACATTAATAACAAACATTACATGATTATAAAATGATAATGTTTGTTATTAATGTATATTACAACTGTTAAGGGATGTTAGGATGTTAAGGTATAGATACATGATGTTTATGAATGTTTTATGAATATTTAATGAATACATTATGAAGGTGCACTGAACGTTTTATGAATGCAATATAAAAGCGTTATGAAAGTGCAGTTAATATAAAGTGTTACTGTATATTTATATGGTATAATCCAGAATCTTTTATTTCACTATAAGGCTATTATAAAGTCTAATATTCTGTGTTTGTGACCTGTCATTCTTCTTAGAAGTACATATTTTGCTGAAGCATTATGGCAGTTCCTAGTTTCTTTTAGACTGAATGAATGTAAAGAAGTGTGCAAAACTTTGAGGCATCAAACTATGGTCAGGAGGGGTGCGTGCAGAAAGCCAGAAAAGTTTATCACCCGCAGGTCTGCAGACGGTCTCCTCATTGTTTACCACGCAGACCGTGCTCACTGAGAGAGATTTAATCTGCCTTTGCCCTTGCCTGTGATACGTCATTAGATTCACCATGTTAGTTTTTCAATAAATTGTGTACTGGGGTTTTCGATCTCCATGTTTGTGTGTGTCTGTCCTGTCTCAGGGACGGGTGAGCGATTTCGTTGGATAGATTAGGTCAGTGTACACAAAGGTGAATATGAGACCAGTCCAGGTAGAAGAATGTGATAGACTTTCTAATTTAATCAATGAGATGGCTTCATTAATCCATTTCTGTGTGGCAAGAACTGCACAATTAATCAATGACGTTGAGATGAGAGGTAGTTCAGGGGAGGGACAAAACAAACATCTCCATTTCTGTTGCTAAAGCAATACTTTTTTTGATTCGACAAAGATAACGTCAGCGGTTACTCATATGTCAGAATATTGTGATGGCAGTGTGGTATTTGTAGTTAGGCAAATATTTATTTTTCTATTTAAACACAGCTGAGCCACATGTGGATGATGGTGGACGCAGAGGCAGGCAGTAGCAGGCCCCACTGCCCATCGACTCCTTCCCTGACAATCACCGGAGCTCTAGCCCAAGGCAAACGGAGCAGGTGGCGGGCTTCTCAATAAAATGGCCGGAGTCAATAGCTTCCAGCCACTCAGTTGGTATTTTTCGATTGCGGAGACAAGATTCAGAAATGTGTCCACGTGCGCATTTTTACTGAACGAGCGACATCCTGGATACTCTGCCAGATAAACATCGTCTGTTTGATCTAAGCTCATGCTGAAGTTCCCAAATGTTCCTTGAGGCCACGAAAACCATAGCTCAATGGATCATTGTTATGTATATGTTTTTACCATTTGGTCTCTTTGAATTTTCATACATTGAGTTTACATCTTTGTAAATGCAAAGCTGTCAATGCTATATAAAGGAGAAAAATGGCTGCCTCGAGTAGCTGCAGCGACGGCCAGCCATACCACATGTCATCTGGATTATAGACAAACCCATTTCTCATTCCCTGATTAAACTACGATATACAGTATTCTCTGAATGAGGCCCTTCTGTGAATTACTGAGCCTGATTCTTACTGAACTTGCTGTGGTTTCTGATTGTCGTCCATTGTGTTCTAAACTCCTTCCTGTTTTGCTGACCCTTTTTGCTAACCCTTTTGATTTGCATTTGGTATTTATATATCTATACGGTAAATCTTTGTTTTGAGCCTGATTGCTGGATTACGTTTTGGCGCTTGTTTTTTCTCAGTGTGTACCGTTATCACTGCTTGCACTGCACTTGGATCTCTCGTCTTTCATTCCAAATATTTATAGCTGAAAAAATGTAAATTGCTGCACTCGAATCTGTATTTTCTTCTTCCTTCATTTCAAAGCTCCATCTGGTGCTGCCATATCAGAATAACCATGTAAGATATTTTATTCTCACCTTGCTGAATTATTTTCCACCTTTCTAGATATACAGAAATGTGTCTGCGCTTCAATTTTGGACTGATTACTTGAGGTCAGCCGTCTCCCGTCTGTCAAGACTACAGGCTGATTCCAACAAATACTGAGTTGGACTCTTGGTAGGGGCTTGTCAAAACTCAAATGTGACCATGTGGTGGTTAAAATGAATCTATCTGACATGCACCTAAGTCTCACTTAGCCAGGTGTGCATTTTTTTTTTCTTTCGAATAGCATGAATATTCTCCTCCCAGCAAACAAAACAAGACTCTCCGTAAAACACCAGTTTAATGAACAGACCTTAATGTTCGGTGGTGAGTTCAGAAACGCTGTAAGGAAAGTGGATCGTTCCAACAGAACAGTCCCTGGGGTGAGGCCATACAAGATTTTTATAGTTCATTCGGTGACCTCCACTTAGTGCCGAGATCCTCTGAATCCATCGTTTTCCACTTTTATCCCCAGCTGCAACTTTTAAGACACTTACCAGGTGAAAGTTTTGTAAGACACAGCAAACAGACAGTATTAAATAAAAACACACAGTTGCGTATCCCAGGACAAAAAGAAGCGTAGGTTAACCCTTGAATGCAAGGATACTTTGAGGTTCATCTGGGTAAATCCCTTTTCAGAGTGCGATGATGAGAGTCAGATATTAGCAGATGCTTTTTTTATCATGTCCCATCGGAACGGCAGGGAGGCGCTGCCCAAAGAAGGCTGCCGCTGAGTATTGAGCTTCTCTAAATGTCACTGATTGTCCACCTACTGTTGTTGTGTTCACAAGTGGCAGAATATCCCCACCATATTTGTTTGCATATTAAACAAAATAGCTACATGTCAGAAAGCTGGATGAATAAAAATCACAGAATTCCCTCTTGTTGTCTCTGTAATAATTGGTTTTCAAGTTCGTTTGGCCTTAGAGAAAAGAAAGATCAATTTCAAAGATGCGTAGTCATCCTGAAAGTCGGCACTGGCTGCTCGTTTCCCCTTAAAGCTGGCGTATGTGACTGTGAAGGGCCTTTGGGCGCTTGTTACCGCAAAGCTTCATTCCTCTGCAACTGAGAGCATTTGAAGTGGTGCTTTCTGGATCTCTCACGGCATGTCTCCCCGCAAAACAGGTCGGCTTCTGCCACCTGACTGAAATTATGGCAACCACTCTTTGAATGCTGTGTTTGGAAACATTTTTTTTTTGACCTTCTAACATTCCTTCACCTGTAACCCCAAAGTTTCCCAAGTTTGACCCACTGTCTTTAACCTTCTGTAGTTCTGAGAACTTGAGCCTTGGATATGTAAGGTGTGCACTGAGGCGATGTTTGTGAAAGACTGAGATTCACTGGTTCCTCTATGACCTTAAAACCATATTTACCAAATCCCATAGGTTAGTCCTTATTTTAGACTTGATAAAACATATTTTGATAAGATGGGAGAGTTAAGCATTGGCAAGAAACTTGCAAGTTCAAATCCGGTTTTAAAATGAGAATACTCTCATAACCTTGGTAAAATTCAATTAAATGGCTTCCATAAATATACTGCTGTGTGAAATTCTGATAAGCTATGAATAAATCATGTCTTTTTTTTCGGCGTGGCTCTTGCAGACGCCGCGTGACCTATAAAGTGTTCACGATGATCATCTTGATAATCTAATATGGCTGGTAAAATGGGAGGTGAAATGTGAGATCGCTTCTCACCTTACCATCACGCATGAGTTACCGCTGGCTACCACATTCGGTTTTGTTTACGGAAACCGAACCTTCCGGAATCACGGAGCCCGGCTTCCTCTCTTCTTCATTATCAGCTTTTTTATTATTATCCCAAGAAGGTGTATTGCTCTGTTGTCTTTTTGAAGTTAATGTAATCTACTGTACTGCGCCCCCATGCTCCACATTCAAAATAAATGTCAGTTTCAAAATAAAAGTTTGGAAACTCCTGTTACATTAACTCGAATTTTCTGAGATGGCGGGATAGTGTGTCGAATGTGCTGATGCGCTCCTCGGGTAGCGCGGGGGGGGGGGGGGGCGGCCGCCCGCCGGCGGGGGCGAGGGGGGGGGGGGGGGGGCGGCGCC
>JAODLD010000101.1:24996490-25021336 GCA_026781065.1 Mormyrops boulengeri | reverse complement strand
ATGTTCAGCCCCCCCCCCCCCCCCCCGCATTTTAGAATAACTGATGGATTCTCACATGCCACATCCCCCGCACCTCGTTAAATTTTGTTTACCCTAGTGTAAGGTGACATCAGGCCCACCGTGTCACTCTGCGGCTAGATCACATACACAGCAATGGCGGTGGCCCAAAGCCGGCACATGCTTGACTTCTGCATGACTCATGTATCGGCCGACCACACCAGCTACTCAGGATTAGTGTAAAGCCCCCAGCCGGTAACTGGGTCCTCAGTTTTTTTAAATAAGTATGGTCAGCACCTCTGTCACCCATCAGAACGCGGTCTCTCTCACCAGAAGAGTAACAGACAGTGTAGCGTGTGGATTTCTCCCTCTGCACCTGGTCAGTCATTTCCGACAGCTTTGCTGCTCAGCTGAGATCCTTCTGGCCGCCACTGACATTGAAATCAGCGTCGGGGGATGGGGGGGGGGTCAGCGATGCTACAGGGCTTTGGGACATGTTCCGTGCCCCAGACAGTAACCTCGGTGGGATTGAGGGTCCCCTGTGTCGCATCAAGGCACCAGGAAACAGTCCCGCAGCCTGGCAGAGCTCAGCGGAGACTACACTTCATTGTCCCTTTGACCATTAGCTTTAAATAGCACACAGTAAACAACTCCAGATCCTGCAGAACGTAGGAGAAGAAGTGCATTTACATGCGCCTGCTGTCCATTTCCTTTTGTGATTGCTAGTTCTCTGTTTTTTTATCTTTATTTCGTTAAGACAATTCAGTATGTTACTGCATATTGGGTCTCTCCAATTAGTTTTCTTATAATGAGTTGTTAAGGGGTAGTGCATAAGGACACTCATGACAAAACACATACAAAAAGGGACCCTTTAAACACCACAGACCTGGTTTTTATTGGGCAAAATATGCACATATACAAAATGAATATACTGTGCTTAAACTGGGACACTCTACTGCAGAAAAGAACGAGCTTTAATCGCCCACAAAAACCATGAACCTGTTGGTGACTGAGGTTTTGTTTTTCAAACTCCTCGAAGGAGTATGTGAAGTTCACAGAGCCCCGCAGCCGAACAGGCTCTCCATGTCTGAGCTGTGTCATCCACCAATAGCTTTAAAGTGAGCAAACAAAATTGGCACTCTTCTGCCAGGAAAAGGTGGTCTCCATACTCAGGGTATGAAGGACTCTGAAGAAGCACTTCCTGCTGGCACTGTGTCATGTGACCTCCACTCTAAAGGAAAACACTGGCTCGGAAGGCATTGTAGATGTGAAATATGTCAGCTTAACAAAAATGGGTGGAAAAGCAAATGCGTAGTTAATACCAGGTCTCCTTCATACTTTGCTACATCTCAAGACTTCTTTTATTCAAACCCTGGTAATAAGCAAAAGCTGCCAATATCTGTTGACTTTCACAATAGGATTAGGAAAAACAAGGTTGTGGCATGACAGCTATTGGCTTACATTGTTAGAGAAGCCTGATTTATTATTGCTAAGCTTAGATTTTTCAAGTTTATGCTTTCATGTTTTATTTATGCTGGTTCATTTAACAAATTGCTTTTTAAAATTTATTATTATTATTCTACCAAAATTCACTGTACTAGTTTATAAGCTTCCCAGCTCCCCATTTTCGGTGACATTCATCTTTGAGGAGAGAAAACTGTGGATGTAACAGTCGTGTAGACACTTGCCTTCCCTCAGGAAAATAAATAGACTTAGCCTCTCTTTCTGTAGAATAGACCCCTTCCGCCAAACCCCCCACCCCATATCAATATCCACCAGCATTTACTCACCTGTGTGCTATCCTTGACTCTTCTCGCACCTGGTTCGAGCATGTCAGCATGCTGGTTATCCTTCTGAACTGTGTAACACTTGGAATGTTCCAGCCTTGCGAGGACGTCAAGTGCCAGTCAGATTGGTGCACCATCCTGCAGGTAAGCTGCCAGAAACGTTTGTTGCGCGTGAGAGTGAAGCTTAGCTATCAAACTTTTTCTTCGAAAGTTCCGACGACTGCTTTGAAGAATGTCATGCTAACCCCAGATACGTGCTGTTTCTTGTAAAGTTAATGGCTGACATCATATATACAGATACCAGATACCCTATACTGATGGCTGATGTTTATTCCTCAGCTAACGGCCACTAGCACTCGGTAGCAGTGCTGTTCTGACATCATACATGGGACACAGACGACAGGAAGCTCCCAGATGTCTTAGCCGGGGTTGGGCAGCCCTTTGTTCTGCCATTTAGGAACCCTCGCCCCACACAGCTGTTTCAGGGCTAGTGGCAAAAACTTTGGGAACAGCTCTGGTCCGGAAGGCAGTGCCAGTATGATTACGCACATTAAAGGGCAGGGTCGCGGGAGTCAGAGGCAGGAATAGCGGAAAAGGGAGGAATGTGGGCTGACCCCGGGCTGAGATTAGCTCTCATTTATGGTCCCTGCGGGCTTATTTGCTCTCGGGTTCTTTGCTTTGTATGGCTTTTGGATCAGCGCAGAGAAACACATGAGTGACTGGGAACGAGCTTTTGCACATCCAGCTTGTAACCAGCCTGGATGTTTTGAGAGCCAAGACAGCCCTGAACCATTCCATTTATTGTTATTTGATTAGGGTCACGGAAACCTCTGAAATTCTTTGGTAAAACTGCATGTAAATTGGGGCAATATGTAGCTCAGATGGTCACGGTCCAGAAGGTCATAGGTTCAATACCTTTGCCTGGAACAGTAATCATATGTCCATTGGGCCATAGGACATGGTTATTAATCCCAACTGATGCAGGGTTTCTGAATGCCAGTTGGCCATGTGCTCTGACTGCAAGTTTTCCTTACATTAGGCAAAGGCAGCTGCTAAATAAATAAATGAAACTGCATGATAATTTTATTTTATTTTAATTTGCCAAAACGCTGTTGACTGTGTATTTCTCTCCATGTCTACAGGCATTTGATGACTTCATTTTTGCCTTTTTTGCTGTGGAGATGGTCATCAAGATGCTGGCTCTTGGGATATTTGGCCAGAAATGTTACCTGGGTGACACTTGGAACCGTCTGGATTTCTTCATCGTCATGGCGGGGTCAGTGCCTCGGCAGCCTCACGTTCATTTAGGGGGGGCCTCCCACATCCTCAGCTTGAAATAAACACTTAAGCAGGGAAATTCCTGAGAAGAGGGACCCCAGCTACCGGCCTTCCAGAAGCCTCCATTTGTAAGCTGTAAATAAACATGTGTAAACTGCGTCCTTGGTATAATCTATGCACACTGGCTCTAATAATGTTTATATAGCTGTCAGTGATGGGAAGAAAGGCATGCTGGGTGCTCAATGAAACGAGGAAGTGGCTACAACACAGGTCGGATAATCGTATGAACTTGTGACCCCTTCAGTGGCCTCCGTCGAGCATTTGCTTTGAGTTCTGAATGGGTGCCGGTAATGGACAATTTAGGAAAGTTGTTTAAAGTGAACCAAACTTCAAGTCAGCATCTAAGCCCACAGTTAGGGAACACTGCAGGAGATTGGTCTCTTCCCTGGATTAGACATATGCTTCGTTTTCTGGCCTTCCTATTGACTATAATACTGAAATAAGATCTGGATTTACCAGCTTAAATCAGAGTTTTACAGGGAATTTCAGGGCTACTTATGAATGCATATGTTCGTCATCATATCCTGAGTGTTGGTGTGGAGGCCACTCCACGCTAACCGGGTGTCCCTCTGCCTAGGATGCTGGAGTACTCGCTGGACGGACACAACGTCAGCCTGTCGGCCATCCGTACTGTGCGTGTGCTCAGACCCCTTCGGGCAATCAACAGAGTTCCCAGTAAGTGCCTCCTCCGCATCGATCTTCACATTCCTGCACTGCGGCCGACAGCAGATGCGTCAGATGCTTGGATGGCTGCCATTGGAGAAAAGGGACTTTCGCTCATAAATGAGCTCTGGATCAGCACGCCGGCAGTGATGGTGGCCGTCTTACAGAAAACCTATATTTATATCGCTGGAATGGAGGGACTGTGGGAACGGTGGACAGTTCCATTGTATACAGTGCTGTTTCAAATATAGTCCGTGATGTTTAAAGCTGCCATCGCTGATGGATGCTTGTGTCCAGGTTATGGTGGGCAGGAGTGGTGGGGCTTTTACCCGGCTAGAACAAAAAAAAACTGGAGATCAGTTTTGGTTTTTCTGTCCTTCCTGCCCTGGTGAACAGTCAAAACAAAGCCGGCTTGACTGGGAGCCAAAGGAATTCCGAAGTTTGTGTGGGACGGTGTTCCTCGCTAAGTGCTTTGGGAGGACTGTTTTCACGCCGCAGATTTCTGACCCTAAGTGTCTGAGTAAACAGTGAGCGGCGGTGCCAGTGTAAGAAGAGTGGAGTATGTGAGACTGCCGAACACTCAGCGGTGCTTTAAACCATGAGGCACTTGGCATTTGAGAGTAATAAATGACATTAATAATAGATTTATGTTTTTGGATACTAGTGTGGCAATACAAGGATAGAGAACAGCTTGATACATTACCTCAGAAATTTATGATTTAAAGATTTTATGGCTTAAAGACGTTTCATGTATATAGCTCTAGGCAACAATGCTGTGCATTTCCTGAATAGCAGGAGGAGATTCTTGGAGTGGCACCTTTGACCTGTTGCTCGCTGTCAGAATACTGGACACTGAGTTTTTACAGAGCTGTAAATTACAGCTCCGGATCGTCACCAGTCTGAATTTATCTAAGTGGCTCGGCTCAATAGCCAGGCCTGAGGCCTTCAGGTTATTCACTGTGACATGCAGCAATGTTGCCTCGGCAGCTGAGAACATCTATCTGAATCACACTCTTGCCGTCTGTTAGCCTAGTTTCAGTCCAAATGGTGCTCACTGAGGCTGGCCTCCATTTAAGTTACATTCCAGTCATTCGTTTTGTCTCCCCCATGCTGCTTGGATGACCTCCGTTCCTCTTACAATTCAAAGCTACTAAGGTGAACTGGCACCTTTTCCGTGACAAAATTTCTCTTTGATATTGAGGAACACCCCAGGAGGTTATTTTTCTGCTTTTATGAATTGTGCCTAGAGAACGGTAACGTTACCGCCACCTCATTATATTAAAGTATCTCCTTATACATGAAATTAAAATACTGGGTCAGCTCATGGAAACTTTGTGCGTTTTACTCCTTTCAAGGAGGCACCTTTTTTAATGCAATGATTTCATCATTCTCTCCCCACCAGTGGCAAAAGTGACATGAACTTTAAAGAGCCACCCATTTTACCAACACTTCTAAGTGCATGACCACCAGTAAAAAAAATAGCATTTTAGCGTTTAGCATTTAGTATGCTAAAATGCTACAGGTACTGTAATAAATGAAATCAGTGTACTTTAACAAATGGATATGTCAAATTCTGATACCCATGTGTTGCAAAGATGTAAGGAAAACGTAAGATAACAGTGACTGGTGATCAGGCTGCTGACTCACAGTTATAAGTAAACTAGCTGGTTGTCACAGTCTTTCACTTAAAAAAAATCGATCTCTTTCGTGCACATCTGAAAAGCCAGGATCAGCTCTGATCCTGAAGCAGGTAGAGACTTGAATTGAAGGTTTCTCAACAACAATATCTAACTTCTTAAAAGACTGTAAACATCTTGGCCGTGGGGTGAGGTGAAAACCACTTTTTGAAGCACAATATAGAGTCGATAGCTAACAAAGTTTTTTCTCTTACTCGACAAAGACTGTGTGTCAAGTTCTCTTGATGTTGGATCAATACTAATCAACTCGGCAAGTTAAGGCTCCGATTCCTCACAAATTCAGCTCTGACTATTATGGCCTTTCAGTCTTAAAGTTATAACGTCAGGCTGGAAGGGAGAATTTGAAGTCAGATGGCGTAAAACTTCAGGGCCATCCTTGGGCCTTACGCCACCGGCTCGCTACGCTAATATGGATACCAGCCTTTGTTCTGCTTGACGGCCAACGTGTTGCTCTCTCAGTGTGCAGTGCTCTCAGGAGATTGGCTCATGGTTTAATCTCTTTGCCAATAATTTGCCAAGCTTGAGAGAAACTAATGATTTCTCCATTCACACTCTTCCATTTGTCCTCACTTTTTAATCCCATTATTTATCATGTTTATTTACATGCCCTGTGATGATTTAGCAGTATCACTGACAACTAACAATCTTTAATCTCAATTCCCACGGCAAATTAAAATAATATTGTTTTAATAACAGTGTTTAAGGTACCATTTGTTTTGTTTTCTAGCCTGCTAACCTGATGCTATCTGGTAGACGTACATTGCTTGAGTGGTACATGCACAGCAGTATTTTATTTCTTATTGAAATTTTTGCTGCTATTCAGTTTGCCACTTTGAACTGAGGGTGCCGTTTGAGCAGCTGGGCTCCTCGGAAACGCAGAGAGATTTTGTAGTAGAAGCCCCGGAAGTGCTACCCTTTTCCGTAATGGTCATCCACATGGGCCATCTTTCCCATATACCATCAGAAAGGGACACTGAAGCCCATCGCCCATCCACCAGCGATACAGGTGGTCTCTGTGGGATGGGTGGCATGACTTGCACTGTAATGTCCTATACTACGGTACAAACTGTTCTTTCTGTTTACTATTCATACCACAGCTTTTTCATCTGTCCATCTTTTACCCAGTTATTCTGGTCATGGTCACCTGGACCCTCAGGCAGCACAAAGCTCGCTTGTGGGAGTTTAACTTAAACAAAAATGTTCTGAGGGCATAAGGAAAAATTATCGGTTCAGAGAGATAGCCAATCAAATTGTAGACGAGGTGGGTCCAAACAACTAGAGGAGGCGGGACCAAGACATCTGATTGGTTGGTCCTGCCTCCTCTAGTTGCTTGGACCCACCTCCTCTGCAATCTGATTGGTTATCTCTCTGAACCAATCATATTCCATTCTGCCCTTAGAACATTTTTTATAAAACTCCCATGACCACAAAGCTTGAGGTGCACCCTGGATGGGATGCTAGTCCATCAAGGGGCACTACATGCAATCATGCAGACTATAGGGGCCATTTAGAGACAATAATTAGCCTAACTGTGGGAGGAAGCCCACGCAACAGAGAGAACATGCAAACTGAACACAGACAAAGCAGAACTAGGATACGAGGCAGCAGTGCTACTCACTAAGTCATTGTGCCACCGAAATTAGCTTTTATAATTGAATTTACCAGATGTAATGTAATAGTGTAACAGAGTGGAATTGTTTGATACATGAACTTTCATGCTGGCAGTTTAATGGGGGATTTTATATCTGAATTTTATTAAACGCATAAGATGGAACATGTTTCTCAGATAATTTTATTGCAACTATTCACGACACTGGTAAAGATTATCAGACATTTGGGACACATTTAATGTCTTGTTTCTTTAGAGACTGAAATTCAGTATAGCAGTTATGCTTAAGTGCACAGATTTCATACTCAACAATTCGTGGATGTTCCCATAAAAATGAATAGATGTCTGTGACAGTTTTTTTCTGAAGAAATTAAAACAATATCAAGTTGTGGTTATTCAACAGATCAGGAAAGTTACTGCTGCTCACACATAAAAAATTAAAAGCTGAAGTTAATTTGAAATGCAGTAATGTCCCAACATGAACTTTTGCAGAGGACTAAGAGACTTCATTCTTAAACCTTTGTTGCGTTCCTTACCTTGTCGGAATTAATTTTAAATTAATTCAATATTTAAAAACTTGGTAACCTGCACTATTAGAAGAGGCAATTTCTGTCAAGCAGTATAAGTTGACATATATTTAAATAATCACGTTATGCTTGTCATTTATCTGTTTTTAGAGACGTCATTTTTTTTATATTACCCCCAATTCCCATGTCTAATGTCAATATTCCACTGGTTTTAGAATATGTCTATTCGAAGGTGTATTAATCTGTGAATCTGTTTAATAAACAGTCACAGCTACATTTTAAGTTCATATACACATACCAGCTGATGTATACACATAGACATACCACACAATGCTTTTTAGCTAGAAGTGTATTGATGTGAACTTCAGAATGATGTATGCGGAGTTTATTTCTGGCTTTCTTCTGTCCATCCATTTTTAATAATAGCAGGTTCACGGTGGTCTAGGACTTCACATGTAATGCCAGTGTGTCGCCGGGCATTCATGCGGATACACTTTCACATTTCAGGGTTACCGGTTTTATGTGGACTGTAGGAAGAACCAGAATCTTCTGCCTACGGTGCTGGGTGACTTGGGATGGTAATGTAATCTTGATTTAGTTCATCTATCTAAAAGCCATCATGCAAAACTCAGTAATTTTGAAGACATTATAAGACAGAAACAGTATCTAGAAATATCTATATCTAGATTAGCAATGCTATTCCACCATCCTCAGGAAAAATGTCTCTTGTGTCTAGTACAAGAGTGGTCGCCATCCAGTCGGTCATGATCCTTTCCCAGGAGGGTGTCAAACCTCTCCCCCCTTTGGTAAAATACACTGACGGGGACCCACCCCCTGTTCGGCAAAATCACTTGTTCTATCCAGGGTGGCAGGGGGTCCGGAGCCTATCCTGAAGGTTACGGGGCACAAGGGAGGGAAAACCCAGGATGGGGCGGCAACTCATCACAGGGTCCCCAGAATATTTCCCTCGTGAAAGTAGCTCACACTATAAAAAATGTTTGAGATCACAGTTCTACTAGATCTGTAAGGGAGGTGACACTGTCCTTTAGAATTAAGTGATTAATTGTCATTGTTGACACACAACAACAAAACGTGTTCTCTGCATTTAACCCATATGTGACGATATGACATAGCAGGGGGCAGCTTCTTCAGCGCCCGGGGAGCAGTGCTTGTGGGCGGTACCTTGCTGGTCAGGGATTCAAACCTGCAATCTTTCAATTACAAGGGCGTGCTCCTAACCATTAGGTTGCCACTGTCCCGCGGTGTACAGTGCTCAGCTGGGTGCATGTCCAACAACTGCGGCGGTCCTGGAGTACAGCACTCATCATTGTCATGCTCAGCACGCCATCCAGCACCCGCCTTTGGATGAGGGCTTTGTTATTCTGGGAGATTAACGGGTGAACGTGATCACTGTGGTGTTTATTAGTATTCATCTTCTCGTGTGAGGGATTGAGTGGATCTAAAAATGCCGGAGGATTTGCAGGTCACACTGGAGCACAGAGCCCAGAGCCGCTCAGAGTGCTAAACAAACAATCCAGGCTGTAGTGTTCATTAGGCACACGCCACACGTGCACTCCTGGGTGACCAAGTGTTGCTCTTTTCGCTGATTTACTGGAAAATGGGCCATCTTTTATAATATTACAATATCTATGCACTCTAACCTGACCATAGTACAGATCTCTCTTTATTTCTCAGTGGACTGCACTGTCAACTGATGATAGTCTGATTCTGAGTCTTCACGTCTGGCCTTCTCTTGTCTCTCGAACCAGCGCGCAGGCATCACGGCCAAGAAGAATTTGTGCATTTTCTCCCCCAGCTGTCAATGTCTCACCCTCAGAACTCCATGCCAGCGTCACCTTAGCTGTTCTTCCAGAAACATCAGAAATCCATAATCTCTCAAAGACAAAGAGAGATCTCTTTTTGTAGCCGTGGTAACAAAAATCCTTGGCCTGCCCATCATTTTGCCCTAAAGCGGGATGCCAATTGCTTATTTAACTCTGGAACTGCACCTTCAGAGAATCAGCTGCTTTCAAAATACTCTTTATCTCTCATTTACAGAAAAATATGTTGTGATACTCATAATCTCCTACCCTACAATGAAGAAAGACTTTTTAAATCTTTTTTAAATATGTGAAGAAATTAAATGTATTTTTTTTTATAATTTGTGTGTTTTGGCATTTTTCCTATTGTGTTACTAATGACGTTTACAAATTATATATACAAACGTTTTTTACTGGGCATGTGTTTCAAATGTTAAGTCAGTATGTTGGAAAATATGATGTGAAGATAGCATTTTCTGGTTGGGGGGGGGCTGGAAATTAATTTTTTGTTTCGTGAAGATTTCGAGAGCTATGGGCAGATTTGGCGACACTGGCATTCAAAGATAGCAAACATGGTTAAAAATGAAAGGGGGGGCGGGGCTATATCTGTGATACGCATCTGCAGTAGCCCCTGACTGGCAAACATGCCAATCTGGTTTAACAGCTATATATATATATATACATATAAAGCCATACTTGTATTTTGTTAGCTTGTTAAAGCTGTCAGTTGAGGTAACAATCCAGCGTACCCTCTGGCCTTAACAAAGCATAATCTGCTCGACAGAAAGCTCGCCTCGGTGCTATTTTAGGCACCGTCATACCTAGAAGTTTCCATCTCACCCTCTTTTGTGAGAGGTGTAGGACATTAAATTGAAAAGACCTTCGTTTTGTTTAAATCTCCTGTGCGGCATTTATCGTGTTTAGCATGTCCATTTTCCATTTTATTCATTTAGATGATGCTTTTATCCAAAATGACTTACAGTAGAGGGAAGGGTTGCAATTTATCTGCACTACCCAGTATTTGAACTCGCAACATTTGTGTTGTTAGGGCAGTGTTTTACTTAATAAGTTACAGGAAGTGCTCCAGTCTTGGTTGGTACTTGGCTCGCCTTGTGCCATGTGATTGCAGTGACACAAGTGTGCACCTTCCGCTCTTTGCTGGTGGGAGTCTTACTTATACAAAAATATTCTGAAGGCAGAAGAGAAAAATGAGTGGTTCAGAGTGATAACCAATCAGATTGTAGAGGGGTGGGTCCAAGCAATTAGAGGAGGCGGGACCAAGACATCTAATTGGTTGGCCCCGCCACCTCTAGTTGCTTGGATCCACTTCCTCTACAATCTGATTGGTTATCTCTCTAAAAGAATAATTTTCTTGTTCTGCCCTCAGAACACTTTTGTGTAAGTAAAACTCCAATAAGCCCGCTCTTCTCTCCACAGGTATGAGGATACTGGTCACTCTTCTCCTGGACACGCTGCCTATGTTAGGCAATGTCCTTCTGCTCTGTTTCTTCGTTTTCTTTATCTTTGGTATCGTCGGAGTGCAGCTATGGGCTGGCCTGCTGAGGAACAGGTGCTTCCTGGAAGACGATTGGAAGATGTAAGTACCGGGCCTCTGGCTGATGCAGCATGGTGGCTAGGCTCTGCTGACCTTGGGGATGAATCTGGGGGCTGACAGCTTTGTCAGAGAAAACAGAGAATCTCACCTCGCACATGCAGACTGTTGTACACACCGCCCCCATACTGCACACTCACACACACACACACACACACACACACACGGCAGGGTATACAACTGCCATTCTGACATACCCTCCTGTGAGTGAGTCAGTAGCAACACTGGAGAAATCTTGAAGGCAGCATAGATCGTTTGTTGATAGAATGATGCTGACGCAGGTGTCCTGCATCTGATTGGCAGTTGTGAATTGCTTGTTGATAAGCTGTGTAGTGTTCTTTGTACAGCCGAACCATGTTGGGATCTTAAAGTTAGTCATACAGTATGGCTGCTTCAGCTGTTCTCTTAATACCTGGTTTATATAAAGCTGTTTTTTCTAAAGTGATGAATTTTCATGATTCCGGAAACCTCAGAGTGCTGACCAAATTGACATGTTCCTTTATTGAACTAGGATATATGGAGTGTGCCTCATTGAATTGCCTGAACAAAAATGGCAAATGCCAGAGTATTTTATTTAAAAAATTATATATATACAGCAAATATATATGTATATAAAAATATAAATTTGATCCTTCTGCTAAAACATGGTATATTAAATGATATATTAAAAACAACACAGACCTGACCATTAAACGTTTGTTTCTAAAGGCAATTAAATGCCCTGGAGATTATTTACAGCATCCAGATACGTGTCCATAAAAGGAGAGGCATGTTGTGTTTAATTCTGAATTATCTAAAATAGGTACAAGGCTAATCTTTGTAGCACAGAACAAATGGTTACCTCTTAAAAACAAGATGACTACAAACTAAAATGCAAATAATGTCTTTGGTGATTAAAGTCACGCTGTCCCAGGCCTGATGAGAGGACGGTGGCTCATCCCCATCCGCTGTGTTTTTTTGCTCAGAGAGCAGCAGTAATATTTAACAGGCCCAAAGCCCCAGGTCAGTTGTGTCAGTGTTTTAGCAGGAAGCTTTCAGCCAGACTGTCACTTTAATTTACCAAGAATGCTGCTTATGTTAAATGTCATACAGTACACATTTTATAATTGCTATGTGTTTTGTGATTTTTAACAATGCTTTGGTGAAATTTACTTGGAAGGAGTATGATAGAAATTGAGCACAAACATGCACTTCGGTACGGAGGTTCTACCATGCACTTTTGATATTTCGCGTTATCTCTTACATGAAATGTGACAGTAATCACTTATTTCCATTTAATCAGCAGTAAAATGTGGCTGCCTCTCCAGCTCGCTATTTCCGGAGAACGTGAACTTCTCGGTGCAACAAGCATTCATAGGAAACGTGAAAGATGTGCCAGAGGTTCCCCGTCATACGACGGGAATGTAGATTTAACAAGCTGAGCACATCAGCGGATAAGGGACAGCTGGTACCTTTTGCAGCGGCGTGCAGAGGCACGACGCCTCTCTGTGGAAGCATGGGCGTTCCCAGGCCTGGGTGCCTGATGTCATATGACACAGGTATGCAGGAAATCACCCAAAGGTGGATAAAGGAGTTAGCTTCCATTTTTTGGTGCAATTCAGTAACAAATGTTTGAAATGTTTTAACTATCTTCTTTCACAAAAGCTAACCCCACCTTGAACATTTCTTGTGTTTTAGGGAGATAATTGTATTATTCGATTAAAAAGAAAATTGCCCCCCTCCCCCAGTGGAAGGATTATCCCACACCTAGTTGTCGTGGGCCTGAATCGTTAATTTCACTCACTTTTTAAAACGCTACAGTGATCGAACGACTGTGATAAATACGATGCACATCCAGGCTTATGCACTGGGTGAAGGGGATTTGACATGCGGAAAAACAATAAAAAATGACGTAACCATGCTTGAGGGCTGGGGGGGCACCCTGAAGGATATGAGTGCTGGGAGACAGGGGCCCCCTGGGCTGCTTCATAGCTGTAAATATTTTAGGAGGGCAGCTGGAGATGCTGCCCAGTCACTGGCAACTGCAGCCGAGTGGCTCTGAGTCACCTGTGTCTGCATGGCGGTCTGGTGACTGTGGCATCATGGGAAAGTGTGGCTGCGGTACAGGCAGGGCAGAAAGGCCACCGACAGGGAAACCAGTAACATGGCAGCTGTGAGCAGAAACTGCCCGCGACATGAGTTATAGCTGCGTAAGCACTCTGTACATGGATGGATGAAGACTCCGCTTGCATGATATGACAACTCTAATTCCATCCATCCATCTTCCATAACTGCCAGGGAGCCACAGGCAGCCTGTCAGGGTGCCAGTCCATTGCAGTGTGTATAATATGGCAGTTTAGGTTAACCTATTTACCTAACCACGTTTTTGAAATGTAGGAGGAAATTTACACAGACAGGGATAAAACGAGCAAACTCCACACACTCAAAAGTGGGATTTTGAACTCTGAAAGATGATGAAGCTGTTATTCTATTGTTACCTAATAAACTAGCATCCTGAAAATGGCTGCTGCTTCTTCTGTCCTTACATTATAGCATTTCTAGCCAACCACCTTTGAGTTCTCCTCTGCTGGGCGGGCCCTCTGGCTAACTGGCCAGCATTTCTAGCCAATCACCTTTGAGCTCTCTGCTACTGGGCGGAGCCTCTGGCTCACTGGCCAGCATTTCTAGCCAATCACTTTTTAGCTCTCCACTGCTGGGCAGGCTGTCTATCTCACGGGCTTCCTTTCGCTCTTGACAGGATGCACAACTTTTCCTTCCTGAGCTCGTACTACAAGCACGAGGACGCCGAGGACATCCCCTTCATCTGCTCCTCCCACCGGGACAACGGCATGCTGCACTGTCACAACGTGCCCCCGCTGAAGGAGGCGGGGCAACAGTGCCAGCTCGGCGCAGACTTTGCCAGCCCCGCCCACGGCACCCTGGAGGGTGGCAGTAAGAATGGCTGCATCAACTGGAACCAGTACTACAACGTGTGCAGGGCAGGGGAGGTCAACCCCCACAAAGGGGCTATTAACTTTGATAACATTGGGTACGCCTGGATCGCTATCTTCCAGGTAGGTCTCCCACAAGCCCACTTGTGTGATTAAATGTTATTAAAAGAACAGCACAAACCCCATGATCATGTGCTCTGGTTTATTAGCCTCCTGTGCCCATAACATCCACATGCCAGGTGTGAGGGCTTTGGAGGAGGTGTCCTCGTCCAGGTCTCCCGGCCACAGTGCGACTTTGATAGCTGGTCTCCATTAATAAATTAATTTTGGTGCCGTTTAGGACTGGGGCCTCATATTACGGTTCTAATCCCCCATCAATAAAGGCCTGTCTATTCCGTCAAGCACGTGAGCAGATCCCGTCTGTGTGCGCGTCTTCCTCTACCCAGAGCCTGAGAGCAGCAAGGGGAGGTTTGGGAGATCGACGCGAGATGTTCTCATAAGCAGGCATACTCCCACACAGACTAATTTGTCGGCCCCTTTCAATCCATCCCGCCGGATCCTCAGGCGGAGAGCCGGCGATGAAGGTTTCGGCTGAAATGTCGCAGGGGGCCGTTTAATATGTAGAGGCTCTCCTCAGGATCAGGCCCTCCCCAAAAGGGCAGCAGATTGAATAAGCGATGAGGCTGAATTAGCCTCACTGTAAATTCCTCCTCAGAGCTCTGCGGAGGTCACCTGTATCAGTGGGGAGTGGGGGGGGGGGCTGGCCTGCTTTGCAGATCTCTGGCAGGATGGGGATCTCAGGGACGTGCGGGCTGGGATTGTTTAGACCACAGGTGCCCATTAGCACAGACATGACCGGAGATAAGTACAGAGCCCCCCTAGGGTGGGGGCAGCCACCGTCATAGCACACAGCTATTTGAGGTGACCCCGTGTTTTCTGTGATCCCCGACCCCTAGAAAGAAGTCTCTGAGCGCCTTGCTGATGACCACATACAACCTGCTTCTTAACTTCCTTAAAAATAAATCCTCAGACATCTGTTTCAGATTTCTTGTGCGTTTTTCCACATCTAAGAAGGACGGCCATCCTCAGCGATGGCACAAACAAGCGATGGCTTTGAGAAACCGGAGGATATTGAACGGGGATCAATGTCGGTAATTGTGGTCTTCACAGTAATGGCTGTAATGGAGGCATTCTGCCAGTTACTGGGCAGATGACCTTTCCAATGTGAGCACTGGCACGGGCAGAGTGTAGGCTGACATTGTCTAAAGCAGCACTTCACTGCGCTGAACCCTGGCCTGTTTTGGCCTCGGAACGCAGTGTGCTCCATTTAAACGAGAGTGGATTAAACTGCGGTGGAGTGCTCTCCTGGCTGCATGGAAGTCCTCACAGCAACGCGGTATTGAATTGATTTTGAAACAAAATGCAGGCAAAATGTAATGCACCGCAGGAACAGGTGTTGAATGTATTCCTGTGAACGGCCCAGCTGAATTATGGGTACACTTTGAGGAAAGTGACTGTAATGGCTCAGAGGATAAATGGCAAGGTCCTCATGCTGTCTGAACACTGTGACTGCACCACACAAAAACTGACAAAACTATGGTGTGATTGATTCATAATGGAGAGGTATGCAAGCCCTCTATGGTACAAGAATAGTGTGGTTGAGATTAAGGGGCTGTTTTATGGTAAGTCAGGTGCTCAATAATGAAACAAGTGCTCGCATGAAGAAAATTGTCAGTCACCATTCATTTAATCTTCTTATTGCTTAGCCTGCTCTGATATGAATGAAACTCAATAACAAATCACAGGCCTTTCTTTGGTCACGTGATGTTATTGTCATGTTTCTATTTGATGCATTCAAAGTGCTGCCCATTGGTCTTCCTTTAGAATGTTTCAATTATGTAATTGTTTGCTTTTGAATGTATAAATTTGCTTTAGAATATCTGTTGGTACCGTAGAACATTTTGGATGTCACGTACAGCCTGTGTGCTGTGTCATAATTCAGGGATGTCTAACCCACGGTCGTCGTCAACCTCTATGTTTCTCAAGGGTTTCCCCTGTTATGTTTTGTCAGAGTCAGAGCGCAGCAACGAGCAGCAACATGAAAGGCTAACAGGGCCTTGTCTCTACACCAAAAAAGTTTCCACCGAGGATCGATGCTGTGTTAGTGTTGCCGGCTGTCTTGTTCTGAAGGATGAGTGTTTATGGAGGGAAAGACTTCGTGTCTGTTTCTGCGGCTCCTCACCAACAGAAGATAATAGGACTGTGGCCTGCTTTCGGATCAGTGCGGTTCTCCAAAAGCAGGGAAGCCGCAGTAATTATTCTGTACGGTTTAACATTTCTTTTTTTTTTTGCAGGTGATCACTCTGGAAGGATGGGTGGACATCATGTATTATGTTATGGATGCACATTCCTTTTACAATTTTATATATTTTATATTTCTAATAATAGTAAGTATGTTCTATTTTCTGATGTATCACGTCACACTTGCGACGTTTTAAGTTCATTATCAATAAGTCATGAATGGATATTTTGAGGCTCTCCCACCAAGTACATGCAGCTCAGTTCTTGACCATTCCTACATTCCACACTGCAGTTCTGTTGAAATATTTTCACATGGTGCATTATATCAAACATCTCATACTGCCTAACATATTACAGAAGCCTGACTGAAATGAGATACATGCACCGGTACTGCTGTATAATTCTTATGAAAATGAGAAACCTCTGCAGGGGAGAAAGTTAAACATAGATTGGTGCAGAACAGTGTCATCTGGGTGTAAAAGTAATACAGAATATTCCAGACGGTGATCTATAGAAGGTAAAAAACATAGGATGTTCCAGAAGGATGCCACTAGGGTAAAAAGGGAAATGGGATGTTCTAGAAGAATATCACCAGGGTAAAAAGTGAGATAAAATGTTTCAGAAGAGTATCACCAGGGTAAAAAAGTGAGATGAAATGTTCCAGAAGAGAAACACCAGGGTAAATCAGTGAGATGGAACGTTCTAGAAGAGTGTCATCAGGGTGAAAATGTGAGATGGAATGTTCTAGAGGAATATCACCAGGATAAAAAAGTGAGATGGAATGTTCCAAAAGGATGTCAGGGCAGGATATTTTGGAATCACTGCAAGACTGCTGAGGTAATGTGATCTGGTTGCTCTGCTTCTCAGGTGGGCTCTTTCTTCATGATTAACCTTTGCCTGGTCGTGATCGCCACCCAGTTCTCAGAGACTAAGCAGCGGGAAAACCAGCTGATGCAGGAGCAGCGTGAACGCTTCCTGTCCAATGACAGCACGCTGGCCAGCTTCTCGGAGCCGGGTAGCTGCTATGAAGAGATGCTGAAGTATATCAGCCACCTGTACCGCAAGGTGAAGCGCAGGGTGTCGCGCGCATACAGGAGCTGGGAGAGCAAGCGCAGGAAGAAGGTGGACCCCAGCAGTGGGGGGGCGGGCAGAGGCCCCGCCGGGGGGGCAAATGGCTGTGGCAGGAGACAGAGTGACGAGCGCCGTATGCGCTGCATCCAGCACCTGATCCACCATCACCATCACCACCACCATCACTACCACATCAGTAACGGCGGCCCAGCCGGGGGTGGGCCCCAGATTAGCAACATGCTCGAGATGAAGGCCTTAAGGCCCCCGTCCCAGCTTGCGCTGCCCTCCCCCATGCAGTGCCCCTCCCCCGGGGCCGAGTCGGTGCACAGTGTCTACCACACCGACTGTCACCACCAGAGGGCGCGTCTCCAACAGCCACCCACCGGAATGATTGGGAATCTGCAGTTACTGAGTGAGCTCAACGGGGGCATGAACTACCCAACCATCATGCCGTCCGTCTGCAGCCGGCCAAGCGCCACCACCAGGGCTAAGAAGGCGTCTGGCCACGCCCTGACTCTGAGCAAGGCCTCTGCGCATCTGAACATCCCCGACCCCTATGGCAAGCTCAGCCAGCTGGTGGGAGATCACGGTAATCCCTGCCGGTCTCTCTTCAGGTTCACCTCTCAAGGTCTGGAAAGCTAAGTCCTGTTCTAAGGCGGCGTGACGGAAGAGCTGCCCTCTGAGCGTGAGGGTCGTTAGCATAATCCCTGCGGAGGCGCGGGAGCCTCGATCCCACGTTAATGCATGAAGGATTTCACAGAGACGTTCGGAAGCAATAATGGTGCAATTCCAGCAATGAAGCCATCTCAGAAGAATCTGACTTCCGCGCGCCTGTTAGCCTTACAAAGGTTAAAATTACAGCTCGTTATAGAGCTGAAATGTCACAGGATGTGTGGCCTTTCAAAGTCATTCCTGAAAGACAATATAATAAGACTTTTTTTTCCTTGTACATTGAAAGTAAGACCTGATCATAACAGCTGCTCAGCTATTGAAGTACAGCTGAATTGTGAAACTAGATCACGACGCATCTCAAGCCAGAGAGAGATGAAAGATGCGTTCTTAATTTATTTAATTAGCACTTCTCAGCATATTTATGGGTTCATGAAGTCAGTTTTCATAAGAGATGAGCTCATTTTTCACACGTTTTATTTTAATAAGTGCAGAAGGGGGATCTTATGTAAAGGCTGGGTTTCCTTGACATGCTGGTTAAATTTCTAATTATTCTGCTCATTTAGAGAGGGGCAGTGGCATTAATCTACTTAAAAAGTCAAATTTAATAAAATGAGTCATTTAGTGGAGCGTGAGAGCCCCATACGTATGGCCGCGGGGGTGCTACAGCCAGTGTCCCTGTAGGGATGAGGATTACCGTAAGTTTTGTAAGAGTGGTGCCTGAAAATCCTATCCTTCCTGTGCCTGAAGTGCTGTTCTCCCCCAGCAGGCATGTGCCAGGCGAGGAGCTGCCTCTCAGGCCTCAATCTGCCCTTTCAAACATCGGGCAGCCTGCCGAGCCACCTGTCCTGCGAGCTGATGAGCTGCCCCCGTTGCGCCCGCATCCTAGAGAACCCCGACTTGGACCTGAGTGACTCAGACAGCGCCGGCTCTGACGGCGAGGTGGTGTACGAGTTCACGCGTGACGGCCGGCATGGGCACGAGAGCAAGCCGGGCCGGCACCACCGCTCCCCACGGAGGCACAGGCAGAAGAATTGTCTATTGCAGCGCTGTGACCGCTTCCAAGAGAAGCTGAAGAGGATCGTGGAGAGCAAGTACTTCAATCGCGGGATAATGTTCGCCATTCTCATCAACACCCTGAGCATGGGCATCGAGTATCACGAGCAGGTGAGCCAGGTGGCTTCCCGGGACCCCGTAGTCCATGGAGGATGGCCTTCTGGAGTTCCCTTGGAGATCCGCTGGTCTCCAATCAGATAATCCGCAGAAACACAACTAATGTGTTTAACCTGCTTTGTTAGCAACCACGGCAGCATTGAAACATTACTGAACGGCCAAAGTTTGTGTGATGCGAGCTGGGTGGACTTTATTTAAATCCTTGGCACCAGATAGCAGAGCTTTATTTACTTCTGAAAGGCACGTGGCGCACACCTGGACAACGTCTCGCTAGTATCTGACACCAAACGATTTGCCTGTCCTCTGATTGCTGTTGCCTGGGAATTCGGTTTGACCTCGGAAATGTCCGTGTGCCCGGGAGTTCCTTACATCTCATAACTCCACAGCCATCTCGCTTTGGGAGACATTGCCTTATTAGGGCTAACAGGCCACGCCGTTATATAACTCCAGCCATGTGTCATTCCTCAGGACAGCACCTCCCCTGGAGCCTGCAGGAATCACAGGCTCTGTTTAGAGATCTCATGTTTGTGTCTCCCGCTGAAGAATTTCCCCATCTGATATCAGTGGCGATCTCACAAAAGCAGAGGGTTTTCTGCACTTTGGTACAGTGTTATGAAGTTTGCCAGGGGTGGGGGGGGCATCCTGAAATTACCCTGTTTGGTTACAGAATCATAATGTGGTGCTTTTTTATTGTCTGTTTTTATAGTATGCAGTTTCAGGAGAACATGTTAGACTATGTGGAGAAAAATGTGATGTGAATGAATTGGTGAAGCACAGGCGTCATGGACGGATGGGCGGGGCATAGGAGTGTCAAGGACTGATAGGCGGGGCATAGGAGTGTCAAGGACAGATAGGTGGGGTTTAGGAGCGTCAAGGACCGGTAGGTGGGGCGTAGGAGCATCACAAATGAATAGGTGGGGCGTAGGACCGTGATGGATAGATAAGCGGGGCGTAGGAGCGACAATGACAGATAGGTGGGGCGTAGGAGTGTCAAGGATAGATAGGCAGGGCGTAGGAGCGTCAAGGACCGATAGGTGGGGCGTAGGAACGTCAAGGGCCGATAGGCGGGGCGTAGGAGCGTCAAGGACCGATAGGCGGGGCGTAGGAACGTCAAGGGCCGATAAGCGGGCGTAGGGGCATCAAGGACAGATAGGTGGGGCGTAGGAGCGTCAAGGACCGATAAGCGGGCGTAGGGGCATCAAGGACAGATAGGTGGGGCGTAGGAACGTCAAGGACCGATAAGCGGGGCGTAGGAGCGTCAAGGACCGATAGGTGGGGCGTAGGAGCATCACGAATGGATAGGCAGGGCGTAGGAGCATGAAGGACAGATAGGCGGGGCATAGGAGTGTCAAGGACAGGTAGGCCAGGCATAGGAGTGTTAAGGACAGGTAGGCGGGGCGTTGGAGTATGAAGGACAGATAGGCGGGGCGTAGGAGCGTGAAGGACAGATAGGCGGGGCGTAGGAGCGTGAAGGACAGATAGGCGGGGCGTAGGAGCGTGAAGGACAGATGGTGCGGCGTAATAGTTTCATGGACAGATGGGTGGGGCATAGAACCGTCACGGACGGAGGGGCGGGCCATAAGAGCATCACGAATGGATGGGTGGGGCATATGAGCATCAACGATGGAGGGGCGGGACATTGGAGCATCACGGATGGAGGGGCGGGGCATATGAATGTCATGTATGGAAACGGCTGAGCAGGTAGTCCCAATGTCTGGTGACTGCGGACCCGCATACAAAAATTTCATGTACTGCAGGATTGCCCACAATTGATAGGAAAATATCATCAACTTCAAAGCTTATTTGCCAGCCGCTTACTAACTTTTTTGATCATTTCTGCTTACTATAGCTAGCTTACATTTCTTCATGCAAACAGGTTGTATAAAGGGCGTGACCTGGAAATTATATAGTTTACTTTTGGAAATTAAGCAAACCCCTCCCCCATCTCCCAGTACTCACTGGGCCAGTGGAATCTTGCAGATGCTGCTCACACAGGGCATCCTATTACTGACTGCTCTCTTTATGCATGGGAAACACACATGTGCACTGTGGCGCTGCCGCACTGGATGTCCTCAGCTCCACGGCCACCGCCCCCCCAATTCTCCAGTCCAGCCCCCACCACCTCCCCTAAATCAGCACGGTGATATGTAGCACATTAACACAGAGAGCATAATGTTATATCTATGTTAAACCACAGTGCTCTTAAAATAAAACTATCTTATGTAGCATGAAAAAAGTGTTATTTTGTAGGCCAAGTTTATGGATTCTTGTTTTTTTTTAATCTCCAAGTCAACTGCACGTAATCCTGTTATAAAAAGGAGTAATCCCGCAGTCAAATAGCTTGCTCTAATTATATTTCTCATTTTTTGGGACATGTTTGTAAAGCATTAGCCAGTCTATCAGTCTGCTTGTTAAGTATATTAAGTAGATATGACACAAATCGGTGGTGCTCTGTCGTTTTGCGAGAAATAGAATAGAAACCAGGCTCAGGCGAGTTTACAAACTATGGTACCAACAAACTTGTCCTCAGTGTTCTGTGTCTTTCGTAACACTGCAACAAAGTCCACCAAGCAGCACTGTAACACGGGCCGTGTGCGTACACGAGAGCCCCTCACTGCCGCTCTGTCTGGGTCACATCAACGCGCTCATCTGCTGCTCTCGTTCGCTATTTCCACGGCACGGCCATCGCCTCAGAGTGTGGATACAGATTAATTAAAGTCGCCGTGGCGGAGCCCTGGTAAAAGGCGAGGGCTACGCACTGCGGTCTCGCTCTCGGCAGTTTTTAATCAACACCCCGTCGATAGGAGCAGTGCCCGGATCCACTGGGTGACGGCGGCACATGTCAGCAGAAGAAAAGAGGTGTCAATGGAAGCGTTTCTGCATGAGGGACGCGGTTTTGCAAGGCGGGCCCTGGCAGATAAGCCATAACGCTGAGGCCCAGTGCAGTCTCCCTGAAGCCGTGAAGATCTCCCTGAAGTTCTTCCTCAGGGAGAATCCCTGTCTGTTGGGTGGGGAAGTTGAAAACGACCAGATTTCTGTGCTGATTTTTCTCTGCTTCTAGCTTTTAGCGGCATCACAGTGCTATTGCAGTGTCTGGGAGCGACTGCGTAACTTCAGGCTGCTTCTTCTGGCTCTCCGTGAAAGTGTGAATGATGGCCAGACTCTTTCTGAGTAAGCGCTTCACTGGACGTTCTCCACCCTTACAGAAACACACCATATCAGATCCTCAAACGCCCTCATACTGTGGGATTACACCGTTGAGCCCAGCCTGGCCCGGGCCTCCTTTTTCAATTTCAGTTTCAATTTCAAATGCACATATTTCAATTTCAATTGCAATTGAAACTGCAATGAGCATTTGCTGTAAGGAGCTGAATATGCCCCCAGAATTGCCAGATACTTTAAGAAGGCCATGTGCCCTGAACTTTTAAACTTCTTTATGATCCTTTATGATTTCTAAAATTGGTTATTTTTTTGGTTGTTATTATTTCGTGTCTTTTTGAATTGAGAATGGTTAGTTGTTCGGTAACTGAAGCAGACTGTAGTATCGCTGATCACATACAGCTGGTTACCCTGACTGATGTCTTCTCTCTTCGGGACAAAGCCCAGCGTCGCCTTTGTTTTTCTCCACAATAATTCAAAAGCTACTCTTCTTGTTTTTTTGTACCTCCACTGAAAGATTTATGGCCTTGCGTTCTATACAAATGGCCCCGTGTTTGCCTCCAGTTGTTAGCGTGGAGCTCCCACTTGAATGTTCATTTATCCTGGCTGCGGGGATGGGTCCTTCAGATCGCATCATTCCTGTCTCGATCCGGCGTATCCGGGAAACGATGATTCCTCTCAGCCAGATCCTTGGCCTCGGGCAGAGGGGGGAATCCTTCCAGGTAGATTTTGCAGTGATGTTGTCAGAAGTATTCTTGGAGAAAAGGTTGAGGAGCACCTACAAGAATACCTACATATCACTACATTCGCTGCAACACAGGAATTAATAATGTACTGCGTGGTCTATGTGTCGCCCCCTGGAGGTCAGTCCGTTCCCTGAGTAAGGGCACTTGCATCTTCGGTTGGCCGGTTCAGTCTCCTAGCCTGGTGATTTTTTAACTTTGATGATGCAGGTTTCATCCCCAATCGCTGACACAAGTCTGACTCCAGCAAAACAGGATGTTACTCTACTAATCACTCAGGGTTTTTTTGCTGTTCGAATGTTATGCGGCAAAGGCCTGCAATTGTTTTTATGCTGTATTCATGGTCGATGTCTTAAGATTAGATTGGGTTGTTTAGGTAGAAAACAGGTCTATATTTCAGTATAGGTCAAAACCTATATATAAAACAAGGAAGGTTCTTTAGATAAGCTGGCCTTTAGCTATTATACTGTAAATAACATGCCTTTGTGTGGACCTCAAACGTAATGGAAGCTACCCTCTTCAAACAGCGTCCTTAACCATTGCTGTCGCAAACACGAAGACCATAATGCCAATATAACTGTCCTTTCCTGTGGCTGCTTCTGTGATGATACTGATTCTGGGAATATTTCAATTACGTGAGTGTGAGGGCCTCTTTATCAAACTGTTGCCAGTTCTAATCTCTTCCAGTCGCTTATTATGTCACACGGGAGTCGATCTGGAGGGAGGGCAAGCCCAAACAGGCCCCACAGTGAGGGGAGGGCGATCTAAGCCACCCAAGTCTCTCATATGAATGTAGGGCTTGATGAGCCAACAGGATATGGTGCCTGAATGACATAGTGTCTCACAGAGGACCACCCAAACAGATGTCTTGGTCTCACTTCCTCTAGTTGCCACCTCTGCTACAATCTGATTGGTTATCTCTCTGAACAAATCATTTTTGCTTCTGCCCTCAGAATATTTTTGTGTACGTAATACTCCCAACAGCCAGAGATTCGAGCAGTGATGTGTGTTATGTCATCGGATCCGTTCCTCATTGCACAGGCAGGTCACCATTGGGAAATATGTGTAGATGAGTCTTGAGGCTTCAAGAGCTGGCAACGTTTTACAGCCCACATATGACAGAGAGAGACGGTTCAAGGGCACGGCAGTCTTATGAATTATCGTCACAGGGAGTTTGTTACCCTAAAGCTGGATGCCATTTTCTGCGTTGTGGTGTCATTCAGGCAGGGCAGCTCAACCCATTAGGGGCTAGGTGGCCACCTATGGGTGCAGCTCCTGAAGGCCAGCCGATTTCACCTGCACGAAGCGCCCACCGCCCCAACCACAGTGTAACTGGTGCCCCTAGAGGTACTCGCACCCTCTTCAGTGCCGGCTCAGAACAGTGACTTTACATGGGGCGCCAAGCTGTTATTTTACATGATTTTTTCATAGTCATATTCATATTATTATTATTGTTATTATTATTATTAGTAGTAGTAGTAGTAGTATTTACTTTTTATAATAGAGTATTATATTTGACATTATTTATCATGTTATTATAATATATTAAACCATGAACAATTGTTATTTGCATACTCCCAACGTGCACATTTATTTTGGTGTTGGTGGTAGCGGTCGGGGGCGCTGACAGTGAAGCTATCCCAGGGCGTACCCGTGGGCTCAGACCAGCCCGGCAGTGAAGCTATCCCAGGGCGTACCCGTGGGCTCAGACCAGCCCGGCAGTGAAGCTATCCCAGGGCGTACCCGTGGG
>JAODLD010000101.1:24936864-24980551 GCA_026781065.1 Mormyrops boulengeri | reverse complement strand
TGCAGGACGACGAGAAACAGTGCCTGGAGTATTCCTGCTTGTGTTATTATTATTATTATTATTATTATTATTATTATAAATGTAGATTATCATACTCATAGGTAGCATGGTGACTCAGTAGTCCAGCATCTCCAGGGATGCATGTTCAATCCCCACCTGTCCTTCTCAAGTTTGCAAATGTTTCATCCAGCACTTCAAAGATTTGCAGTAGTGTATGTGCCCTGTTATGGACTGGCATCCCGTCCAGGGTGTCCCCCTGCCTTGTGCCCTGTGCTTCCTGGGATGGGCTCCAGGCTCACTGTGAACCTCTGCTTCCTATTATTCCTGTCATATTGTCCTTTTGAGTGGCTTTACTCAGAGACATCCATTCAGCGGTCTGTGTAAGAATCTGTGCAAATACTCCGTAGCTTAACCTTGAATTGAAATGCAAAAGAAAATGCAATGTATTCACTCCATTGTTCATGCAAATGAAAGAACATTGTATCTGTATAAAACGGCGTCCCTATTATGTAACGGATCCTTCTGGAAATCCTCATTTGATTAATTTATGCCTAAGGTGTTGATTACATTCCCTCTCACCGAATGCTGCAAACAAGTTCTTCAGCTGAATGTATCATCTTTCCTGTTCAGAGCTGCAGGAATCGTCAGGGCTGTTATTATTAACCTCCCTCAGTTTCTCGTTCATTTCCATCCGTGTATGTGTGCAGAGGCACATGTGGGTGGCTGGGTCTCCACTCGCCTGCGAGCAGCTAATCCCTAGGCTTGCAGGTGCTTTTCATCATAGGGAGGGCCAAAAGTTCTCCTTCAGAGTTCAGAAAGGTTGAAGAAATACTTTATTGTTTCAAGTGAAGCTTTAGTCATGTGACAGATATCTGTGACATTTAAATATGACTCTTGTTGGTATAAAAGTATGGATTGGAGGGTGTGGATGTTTTGGGGAAGGGGCGAGGACAGGAAACGAGTCCCTCTGTTTGTTCCTGATTGATTGACTTGAGTATCCATGGCTTTGTCAGTTTGCTCGTTTGAGTTAGTAGTTTTCCAAGCTACTCATGTGGTCTGTCTGATGCATCTGGAGGGTGGCGATAAATGATTGTCCAGTATCCCTGTCCCGTGGGTCTGCCCGATATGGCAAAGAACCGACTCCGGGCACATGCACGTTGCATGGAGCTTGCTGGAAATAAGGACTGTCATCTGCATGAAACCATGTTTTCCAGATGGAACCAGCTGGACCTGGCCATTGTCCTCCTGTCCATCATGGGAATCACCCTGGAGGAGATCGAGATCAACGCGTCCCTCCCCATCAACCCGACCATCATCCGCATCATGCGGGTGCTCAGGATAGCCCGAGGTAGGTGTGGCATGTCTGAGACGCTTCGCCCTGCACCGTTCGGTCAAAGAGCCTCACAGTCGTACTTGTGAAGTGGTTGCTTTGGAAAAAACAACCCGAGATGCTTCATTTCTTCGTTTGAAGCACGGAAACACATCTTCCCCAGTCGGTGAGCTGGTGGGGCCCTCACCACAAGTGCGTTAAACGTTGCACTCTGCCCACGTGTGATTGGGGGTAGCTTAGGCCCGGACACATGCCATCTTCCTATGCGCCCGCAGTGCTGAAGCTGCTGAAGTTGGCCACGGGGATGCGAGCGCTCCTGGACACAGTGGTGCAGGCCTTGCCCCAGGTCGGTTCCAGATATCACTCTTCTGCCTGCAAACCTTCATACCCGCATGTCCTTGTCTTAATATGTGAGTTGGTCCAAAGTCATACTGTTGTTATTCTGTATATTGAGCATAATCTCATTGTTCAGAGTTCCTGTCAAAGTGGTTTAATTTAGTGAAGTGCTGGTATTTCTTTTGCATCTGTGTTGCTTACGGTGAAATCCTTTAATCTTCCCACGATCGCCTTCCTGCATGTGTCCCACACAAAGCCCTCTGCAGTGACACACCGAGTCAGGAAGGGGCATTAACCCAAGTCTGACAGATGGGGATCTCTGGGCAATGTGACTAGGGACAGGATGGTCCCAAGAGGTGTATTATCCCCGAGAGGATGGCTGCTACCCTCTGGTCTGTCATCCATCACCCGTGAAGGACAGTTCTCTAGTGGCTTGAGATGATTGGCATCATTCTACAAGTCAGGAGAGGCTTCTGTCTCCCGCGGTATCATGGATGACCCCCGTAGCCATGGCATCGGTGTTTGGGGGTCACAAGCATCCCCCGGTGCCGACCTGCCACTCGCCTAGGTCTCAGTGTGACATTGATGCTCGGGAGTCGAACCTGTGGCCGTCTCCCCCTGCAGGTGGGCAACCTGGGGTTGCTCTTCATGCTTCTGTTCTTCATCTATGCGGCCCTGGGAGTTGAGCTCTTCGGCAAGTTGGGTCAGTGCCCCGCCGACCCCGTCTTTCCTGAAGCCCACAGTCCTCTCCAGTACAGATTTTACACTCAAAGCGACTTCGGAAGATGTTCTGCTCCATCCAGAGAAAGATCTTGTCCATCGCGGCTCTTACATTATACCTCTGCTATGTCTGTGTTATAAATTTGGCATTGGAACTGCTGTGAATCAGAACCATACCATGCAAACAAGCAGCCAAAGAAAAGCTACACAGAGGCTGAGAAGGCAGGTTTAACCCAATTCTAACCCTAAGCCATACACACCCAGGACAAGAGTGAGTTCCAACTCTAGCTATCTATGAGGAGCTCACACATCCTCCCCATATTCCCATTGCTTCCTTTGAGCCCCCCCCCAGCTTGAAGGCGCATGGTGAAGGTTGCGCTAAATTGCGTTCAGTGTGTGGACGACCTGCAATGCATTACTGCAATTCGATAACCTGCCACGGTTATTGGGAATGAACAAACAGACAGCCCAATTTTGAGGTTGCGAGTAAGAGCAGCAGAGTGAGTGAGTTAGTGTGTGTGTGTGTATGTGTGTGCCTCATTTGTGGTTATTCTACTCGGAAATTGCAAGGGGAGACACAGGAAATTGCATCACAACTCGCTCCTGTGAAAGCCACTGTTACTCCAAAATGCCCTTGAGCTAAAAATGGCATTTTAGGCCTCATTGTTTCTACACTGGGAAGCTTTCGTCACATGTGATACCGCGGTGGGGGGGAGGGGGGGTGAAGGGGTTCAGGCTCATAGCTGGTCCCGCCTGTGCGGAATTGGCTTATTTGCAGTTATCAGCAATAAATAACAACATCTAGACTTAGTAGAGTAATATAATAAACGTTTGTGATTCATGCTTCATTAGGATGCTCAGTGCTAGATCTGTGGCATGCATTTATTTTACCCAGAATGCAATGATCAGAACCCTTGTGAAGGCCTGAGCCGACATGCCACTTTCGAAAACTTCGGCATGGCCTTCTTGACCCTCTTCAGGGTCTCTACAGGTGACAACTGGAACGGCATCATGAAGGTGAGTGAAAACACAGTCCCTGCGGCGGGCATCACCTGGCCACGCCCATGCTCTGCCCAACCCGGTGCTCCCCCTACAGGACACTCTGCGGGAGTGCAGGAGCGAGGACAAGCAATGCCTGAGCTACCTGCCACTCATCTCGCCCCTCTACTTCGTCACCTTCGTGCTGATCGCCCAGTTCGTGCTGGTCAACGTGGTGGTGGCCGTGCTAATGAAGCACCTGGAGGAGAGCAACAAGGAGGCCAAGGAGGACGCTGAGATGGATGCTGAGATCGAGCTGGAGATGACCCGCCGCCTCAGTGCCAACGCGGCCGCTGCCACCCTGGGGCCTGACAGTCAGGATGACTACTCTGGGCCGCACCCAGACTCACCGACACAGGTATGCCGGGGGTGCCGGCAGTCCATGGGGGTGAAGTGGTTTAAACCTAGGAGGTGTGCTGCAGAGCAGAGTCTCAGTATATTTCAAATGATTTTCTTAGTGTATAGTCCTAAAAATATGCTGTTAATTTCCCAAGACCACTGGAGCATTAGAACAGAGGATGTTGGTGACATTTTTATTTACCTTCAAAGTATTGGGCATGGGGCGATTTCTGAAAAATAAACCTGAATAGAACACAGCTGAAATAATTGGTCACAAAGATACAGCAGCACAAAGCTACTGTACAAGCATGATACACGTCAGCATTTGGGACAAATAAAATGTAACAGGGTCAGTGAATTGGCCAGAAAATTCAATTGGGGGGGCGGGGCTAGGTGAGGGCCCAAGCTAAGCTAATAAACTAGCTTTGGACTGAAGGTTCACGGCAGGTGGATGAGCGGTTCCGATCAATAAACCCCGAGCATTAACGGACATGATCCTGAACTGATGAGGTCACCGGTCTGAGACACAGCCCTCCCAAACAGAGGCAAAGCAAGCTGGCGAGCCATTGGCTGTGGGGAGAGGGAACAATTACTCTGGGGAAGGCACCGTGTCTGAACAGGAAGCGGAGCAGCGGGGAGGCGAGGGGCCGTCGACCTGCAGCTAACTGGAAAAGTCATGTCACAGGACTCGGTCGGGAGGAGACCTGGCTCCCCACTTCACTACGGCTGTTTTTTACCTTTTCAGGACAGGAGACAAATTTTTGGGTCTTCCCTGAGACAGGATAATCTCATTAATTCTTCCACTGCCCCATTAATCGTTAACCCCCCCCACAGCGAGAAAACTGTTTTGGGGAACTTAATTAAACCACTGTTGCAGAGAACTGGCCAAACCAAAACCCATTAGGGGATTTTCTTCTGTGATTCGCTCTAAAGGTAGACGGTTTTATCTTAATTTCTGTTTCGGTGAGAAGTTCTGCAGAGAGAGCACTCTGTCACTCATGCTGAACCGAGACGCCCGAGACCGGCACACCGTTTCTTAATAGCTTATTTAGATAAATCTTTTTGACTGCATTCAAATGGGATGCCATCTATTCATTTACTAATGCATGAAGTCAGTGAATGAAATTTACATCATAAAGTTTTTCCATGTCTTAGCAATCTTTGCTGGCTTTTTTTTTTAAGCGGGCTAATAGCAATTTGGCTAATAGGAACTTGGCTAATAGCAACTTGGCTAATGGCAACTTGGCTAATACAGGGGTGTGGAAATCTAATTTTTTTCTACTTGTCCACGGACAAGTAAACTTAGATGCCCGCAGCCACTCCGGCAGTTAAATTGCCCATAAACAAGTAACAAAAGTGAAAAATAGTTCATTTTTTCTGATCTCTTTTATTGATACCAAAACTGAATTACATTTTAAAACTGAAAAAAGTTCTTTCAGGTCACTTTCAGCTTTTTGTTTTTCTTTTCTTTTGCCAGTTTTAATCAAGAAACGATTCATTTCTCATCCGCGGTGCTACTTGCTTCAGTTTCAGCAACACGCATATAGCGAGAAAAACGTGCTTACCGCAGTGCATTATGGGTTACGCAGGTAATTCCCAATGCAGGAAAAAATAATCGCGTTTAAGTGAAGATTTTTATAGATATTTCATAACATTTGGAAACCGTTAGAATGTTTTCTTCTAAACTTTTAATAAACCGACAGCGCGAAACCAACTTGTTTTATATGAAAAATTCTCTAATCAAAAACGATCTATAGACAGCTCATCAAAATTGATGTTGTCACGCAATAAATTTCTTAACTCTTCACTATATCACAGCCTACGCGAAACTGCAAATTTCAGGAAAGATTAACTGCCAAACAAGCTATGTTATGTGGTGAAAACATTTGCACTGGAAGTAAATTACCGCATTTTTATGTATAAACAATGAATTTTATCAATAATATATAAAAGTTATCGATTATAATGAAAAATCATCAGATTACATCGTAATGTCGGCATGAAAAAAAGCGTGTAAATAGTACGGTAAAATACTTATGTAAGACTGTAAGAGTGCTTCCCCTTTTAAAAATCAGCCGTCATTTTGTAAACAATATTGAAGACCAATTTGAGACATGAAGAACATGCCTAAGTAGACCGCACGAAGTACGTACCCAAATATTTAAAATTTGAAAGTAGTGGTAAAAATGTGCCCTGCACAGCACATATAATTCTTTTTTCTCCAGAAAATTGCACTTGTCCGCGGACAACTGAAACCAGAAAAACACGCTTGTCCAAGGGTCAATTTACCCGTTGGATTTCCGCACCCCTGGCTAATAGCAGTGGCAACTTGGCTAATAGCAACGTGACCAAAATGCCTCCAAGAGTGTTAACAAGCAGTGTCGAGCCAAACTCAGGTGCCTGCCTCACTCAACCATCAACACAACCCGCTAGGGACTATATTACATGATCTTACCGGAAAGCAGCACTTTCGCCTTAATAGCGACTCCTAAAGATCTTCGCATCAACAGAAATATTTAGTGGGATGGCAGCTGGGTTTGTCTCATGCTTAGTCTGATTATATCCGATTATTATGCTCATTGAAAATGCATTAAAGGTAGGCATCCCAAAAGCATTGTGGGCTCTTTTACATTAAATGGTACACGCACAGATAATTAGTATGGCACAAGACACGAGCCACAAGAGTGCAATCTCAAGGCTTTTGTTGACCCTCATTTGTGATCGGTAAATATGGTCAATGAGTCTTCGAGTCGGTTAACAGCCTTTAAGTGGATAAGAGCACTTCATCCTACCCCTTCGCTTCCACCCGTTAATGTGCATGAATAATCCACGCTCTTGTATGTGATGATCACACTCCATTTGAAGGGTACCAACCCTTTAAATGGATCCTTTGACACCAGGCTTGTTGCCGAGGCGACAGGCATGTTTGCAGGCTTGGGCCGGTCATGTGCAAAAACGGTCTGGTGCCTGTGTGTGTCCAGGATGAGGCTCTGCAGTGTGCGGGGGAGAATCTGTTGTCCGTGCGGAAGGCGTGCGTGTCCAGGATGCACTCGCTGCCCAACGACAGCTACATGTTCCGTCCGGTGAGGCCGGCCAACGCCCCCTTTCCCCTGTCAGAGGTGGAGTCCTGTGATGGGAGTCTTCACCTAGGTACCGGTCAGCCCATGATGTTGCTTGGAGGACCCGTGCATGTGTCACATGACCTTTTCCTATGATCCGTAATGATTTTCTCATGCTCTGCCAGGGTGACGCCTATTTTCACCTCAGTTAATGGTCACTTTGTCTAAGATTTGTCACCTCAACCCAAAGCATTTCTGTCCAGGTTCTGTCACATCCGTTAGTTCCCAGCCCTCCAGGGGGAGCTCCCAGCTGTGTGTCCCGGGAGCGTCCCCTCACGCCAGCCCTACCTCCCTGTATGACAACAGCAGCCTTCCCAGAATTCCACCTCCACGGCTTACATCCTGCTCCGGCACTAGCAGACCTCTACGCAGACAGGTACCATTGGCCCCAAAGCATGCTTTCACTCAAAATTCCTTCCTGGCATCGGGTACTGTTTACTGGATCCCCAATTTTGATTATAGGAAGCAATCAAAAGTGACTCCATTGAGGTGCAGAGCTTCGACTCGAGAGACAACCTGGAGCGGCAGTCCTGCGAGAGTCTGCAGCAGATGGCCCCTATGCTGCATGGCACCTCCTACTCGCGGGAGGGAGGCTCAGCCGCAGCATCCCCTGAATGCTCACCGCCGCCAGCCTCTCGCACCCGTGCAGCCAGCGTGCAGACACGTTGGCAGGTGTACGGTCAGCACAACATTGCAGGCAGGCCGAGCAGTGGTCCTGCTGAAGGTGCTGGTCCTGAAGACTCCACGCTAGAGTTGGTTGACCCCGCAGACGAGGAGGTCCGGCACATCAACAGCTCAGCCACAGGCTGGGCAGGTGGGCCACTGGATGCCCGCAGCCAGTCCCTGTCTCCTTACAGCTCTCCCAGCAATGAGATTCCCGTCCCGCTGAAGAACTGTAGCAGTGCCACAGACCTGCAGTTTGCCAGTGCCAGGGAAAAGGACCTCAAGAAGTTCTACAGCGTGGACACTGAGGGCTTCTTGGCCCGGCCCTCCTGGGCTGATGACGGCCGTCGGCACTCCATCGAGATCTGCCCTTCGGTCGATGAGGGCCTGTTCTCTCAGTCAGAGAGGCGGTCCTCCCTGCAAAGTCAGTCGGGCTCCTCCGAGTGCCTCCCCATCCAGAGGAAGAAGAAGATGAGCCCACCCTGCATCTCCGTCGAGCCGCCTGTGGAGACAGAGCTCCTCACTCCCGCGGCTTCCCGAAACACGAGCTCCGAAACAAGCATGCTGCTACGGAGGAGGACACCCTCCTTCGAGTCGCCCCTGCAACGTGACTCCCTGGACCTGCTGGAACCCCAGATCATTGTGGAAGCCCCGCCCAAAGTGGAGAGGCACCTGTCCATTCCACGGATCTCCTTCGATCAGTCGGACTTGAGCTCCATGAGCAGCATGTCGGACATCCTGTCGGACAGCGACCAGTCCATGCACTCGTTCGACGCCAGGCAGGAGGGAGGTGCTCATGTCAGAATGGAACACCTCCAGGTTCCAGGAAGCAGGGGCATGGACAACAGCAGGCAGACCCGCGGTCATATGTCCAAGACCCCCTCTAGTAGGAAGAGGGGGCTAGTCCGCATGGCAAGCACAAGAGACGAGGATGAGCCAGTGGCGTAGCCAAAGCCTTCCAGGGGTGACCTGTGGAACTCGAGTCACTGGGGCTCAAAAGCCGGGTTTACAACATGGGATATGCAATTTCAGTCTTACTTATGGAACTTGGGATCAGGGCTCAATCACATTGATTTGGGTTCAAGTGTCTACTGTGTTTAATACCATGGATTTCTTTAACGTCTACTTTCTAACTGGCACTGTATTGTGCGACCGCACAGTATGCTAAGGTGCATCATTAGATAAGGTATGTACATTTTGTGCTGTAAATAGAGGGAAATAATGTATCTGTGCAGAAAATATGTATTCATATGCACATATTTTTATAGAGCTGAGTAACGTTTTGCACACTTTAATTTGAATTCCAAGTTGGTTAGTGTTTCGTTGTCCTCTTGAATTCGTACAGTTTTCATTTTGACGACGGCTTGTTCAAATGTAGTACGCTTACACAACCTACCGACACTAAAGGTTATTTTTATTATTTTTTTCTACTCGGGGTAGAAATATAAATTCTTTATATCAACTGAATCCAACAAGAACCAGACTACTATTGAGGTTTAGCCTTTGTGCAATAATCACGGTTCAAAGTTGGATTTGATAGGATAAATTTATTGAGAGGATAGCTTAACATTAACGTCTGCTCAGATTTAATGGAATTATGACCAATATTTTTAAAAGGACTGCTATTGTTGTGATGATTTAAATAATGCATATACTGCGCAGTTTTTGTTTTAATTGTGCATTTGACAAGCAATTAGTTGCAGTGATGTGAGCTGAACACATAACTCCCTGTACAAGCTGGTCGCACCCAGTCCACGTACTGCCTAATACTGCGGTACATACTGCAATCTGAGATGGACTTATAGGTTTCTGCAAGGACAAAATCTCAAGATTAAAGGGCTGTTTGATTTTAATTGGTATGTTTTAGCAGTAAGAAAAGGGTACAGAAAGACTTAGTATTTTAGCCAACAGCATTCTGTTTAATATGAAACATGGTTTCTTGGACACCCAACCAAAAATCAATAAATAAATAAAATTGCTTTTACATTTCAGCCTTGACATGGTGCCTTTGCATTTAACTGAATTCCTGATTATGGCAGGATTTTATGGCTGATTTGATTCTGTTTTAATCTGGATGAGAAACAATATGTCATTTAAGCAGGTTAATTTTTCATAGTCAATGTTTGTATACGTGGTATATGCATCGGATTATGCATCAAGTTGTGTGAAAGTACCCCACAGAGCAATCTGTTCATTTGATTGGAAATATTTGCTATGTTTAATTAAGCTTCTGCGTGATTATGGGATGCAAGGTAATGGCCTGCTTTTCTATATTTGTGTCTTATTGTCACACTTTTTTTTCTCATATCCACTACAAAGAAAACTTTTTTCATTATGTAACCGGGTAAATTCTAAACAAAATGTGGAATTCTGTGATGCAATACGTCTTTCTCTTGGCGAAAAGAAAACAATCTTTATTGAGCCCCTTCCTAAGATGTTTTAAAAGAAAGGCAAGAAAAAATTCTCTTGCTGTAATCAGGCTATCTGCAATAATTTAACATTTTGCAGAATGGGAACTGAGTGATGAAAATCTAAATATTAAACAGTATTTTGACATTTAAATTATTATTACTGTCTGATGGTCTAAAATTTGTCCCAGGTTATACTCACTTTGTTTCTGAGATAAAAGAAATTATTTAATTTAATATAAAGCAATGGTATCCGTTTGTTCACACACTTCAGGATGAACCATCAAAGGCCCGGGGCACTGGGCAGAACAAAAACTGCATGTGGAAAATAAAGGTGAAATCTGATTTTGATTTTTGGATCAGAACGTATGCATGGACAGTATGTTGTACACTATCAGCTCTTATGTTAAACACTTTACGCACATTGTGGGAGAATTCCTTATTATTATTATTATTATTATTATTATTATTATTATTATTATTATTATTATTATTATCATTATTATTATTATTCTTTTGGCAAAAGATTACTTACCTCATGCTCAGCTCTAAGGAAGACTTGCCGGTGGAGAGGACCATACATGCTGTGCTTTGCTGCATCCAGCTCACATGATCTGCCTCCTCGATGATTCTGCCCTGAGGTCACCCAGCTGGCTAAAAAGCTCGCCTCCCTGCTCTAAACCTCCGTCCACGAACCACCGGAAAGTTGGGTGACACCAAACATATTTTTATTATAAATAAAATTATTTAAAATATTGCTTTCATGTGTACAGAGTCAACGAAAATGCATTAAAATGTTAAAAATCTCTGAAACGTCTCAACCTTTCCTTATGGGTTAGCGTACACTTATCTCTGCCAGTGGATTTTCAGTTTGCAGTGGAGTAAGTTAGTAAGAATAAAATCCATAATGACAATGGAAGTAAAGAAATATTTTGTTGTTTGATATAACTGTGTTTACAGCATATTAAATAATATACTAAGTATTATAATTTATAATTATATACTATTTACATACTATTTTATACATAGCATTATTATAAATAAATACTACTGCTGATAATAATAATACAGTACCAGTCTGAAGTCTGGACACACCTGCTTGTATTGCATTTGTCTCTGTTTTAGCTGTGTTAAAATGGCCTCCAATCAATGAAGTAATACATAACAAATACTGCAATGACTAGAATTTTAGAGTCTTCTAAATATCCCCCTTTTGCTTCTATGACAGCATTGCAGATTCTTGGCACTCCTTCAAAGACCTTCCAGATGTAGCCACCTGGAATGTTTCTCCAACAGTCCTGAAGGAGTTTCCACAAGTTCTGGGCACATGTTGGCTACCTTGCCTCTTACTCTTCGATTTAAAACATCTTTCACACAACATAACCTAAGATAGATGTATGACTGTAAGAAAAAATAAAAGCATTAGGGCTGTTAAAGTTACGGCATTAATGCATTAGCAATAATCTTAAAGTTATAAAACTATATTATTTCTTAATTTTATTAGTTTTACTTGTGTTAATTTTGATAACCCAGTGGTAGAATAGTATGTCCAAAGATGTTAAATGTAATTTAATTTCCATACTCAATATACAGACTACAATTTTTTTATGGTATTGCAATGAGTTTATGTGCAACTAATTGCGGAGGTTTGCAATTATCGTGATTAAAAAATATATCATTTGATGGCCTTATTGACAATTTTTGCTCATACAAACTGAAATCGCCCTGGCTAGTTCCCCCTCAGAAGCTGGCGCCCTAGCTGACTGCCTGTGTTGCTTAATAGGTTTACTGACCCCGACTAGATATTTCTCAGTATTAGTGCATTGAGAAATAAATTAGTTCTACCCAGGTTTTAGATAGTTTGTAGATTAATTACTTAAGCCAGTGGGTCTAACACCCAGTCCCCGGGGGACCGCTGTGTTTATTCCGGTTCAGCACAAGCTTAACTCTTCGTTATTTAGATATGGGCTGTTTCTACTGGACACTGATCTTGGCTTAACTTCTTGAATTTTCCAATTTCTCTCTTTTAAGTGATTTATAAAGAAAAATTCAATTCTCTGTTTATTTCCAGTGGTGTTTGTATAGAAGGATTTGGATGGACTTTAAGATAATAAAAATTTAGAATGCAGATTTATTCCACTAGTTCAGATGCACCATTGAACCAAATCAGGTTAAAGTAATACAGTTTATCTCTTAGGTTGTTTAATACTGATGTACAGTAGGCCTATCTTATAAATATCACAAAGGAAATAATTCAATTGGAATATTCAAATCGAACATAACGCAGTAAGTGATTGGTTTGAACAATAACGGGACAAACCGTGGTGCCTCAGGACCGGAACTGTGAAACACTGTCAGAGAGAAATACAACATGCCTTAAAAAATTTAAATATATATACAGGTTTACACCGCTTAACAACCAGGTTACATTCTGTCCGTTAGACAACCCTATAGAACCTACTGGACTTACACTGTACCTATGCTACCTAAATAGCCAAGATACTTTACACTAATACAGTACTGTACTATTGTATACTGCACTGTAATAAAACACATGTACACTAACTTACCAACCCAAAAGAGTGAAAGAGTACATATTAAAATAATTAGAATACAATGAACAGTTAAGTAAATACACAAATGCTTAACATACATGTAAATTATTGCTATTAAGTATTATGGGTATCTTAGGTTAAATGAGTACTGTACAAACATCCAGCCGACTGCACAGTCATTTTGTTTATCCCAGCTACACGCTTACGTCTGCTGTGCCCTGTTAGCTAATCGGGATTTTTCAGCTGTAGGGCTGCAGCTGTTGAAGGACGTGGTCTACATAGTCTTTGCAGGCTGTGTCCTTCAACGGCTCGCACAATGAATCTTGGGACCTCAGCAAAAGAATAATGCATTTCCAGGCTGCATTTTAAGGACCCATCGAAATGGGACAGTCTTGTCGCGCTGCTGTGATACATTTGGTCTTCAAATGTATCCTTAGAAGGATACAGCAGCTGAATTCGAACACAGCCTATTAACTGTTTGGACCTTGGACGGTCGGACGTTGTGTGGAGGGACGTTAAGTGACGAGTAACTGTACAGACATTCCACCCTAGGCATACTGATTTCAGGGAGGGGGCAATATCTGAGAGGGAGGAAGGGGTTGCTGTCGCGTAAATAAAAAGAAGATTGGCAAATTTTATCTGGAAATACCGTAATATTGCAAGTACTGTCAAAATACCATATGCCGCGGTTTAATGTCGGGACGGTATTAATACCGCCCAAGCTTAGTGCTGGCTGAGGGGAGGAAGGGTGCTGGAGAGCCAGCAGTAAAATTCACTGACATGAATCCTGGCAGGAAGATTTGCCGGCCAGGTGGAGCTGGGTTACGGTGGTAAAACCTACCCGCTAATTTAGTGCCTCTGAATAGCGGAACGACACATTTCCGGTACATTGTGCATCATTCTCGGGTGTCAGCGAGCTGCGGTCAATTTCCGTAAGTTTGCTGTGGCTCTTCCGGGAGAGGTGGGATGTCTGCATATACCTACATACATAATATGGGAGGGTTCTTGCGTGGCCTGAAACAACAAAGTCCGGACGGAGAAATTCATATCAGGATTCCAGGATTGCACACTTCAATATACCTTGCTAATCACTGGATACAAACAAAAACAATACATTATATATTTTCCCTTACGAAAGCATTACAAAGTTGTAATGAACGCTCATAATGTAGAATTCGTCATGTACATTTCTATGATTTAAATATATTTCTTTGGTCATAATTTAAATGTTTTAATATACTTAAAGTCATCTCTCTTTTGTAACCTCGGGTGATGACACTGGTGAATACAACCTAGAGATGTTTTTTAATTTAAATTGTGGCCCTATTAAATGGTTCAGTGCAGCAATCATGGAGCCGTTTGCAATATAGCTGAGAAATGGTACCATTGAGTAGTGCGTTAATAGCGGCACCTAGTGGTCATTTGATACAACTAACTTTACCAAAATGAACTTGGAAGATCTGTTGCAGTCGTTCTCGACCAACTTTTGCACCGCGACCCAATTTTTACCATACCAGCTCAGTGGCTACCCCATATCAAGTATAGGTTTAAATTAACGCTACGATCAAGCAGGCAGTGCACTCTGCATTTTACGCCAATCAATGCATATCGCACAAATCTGATTTGATGTGCCAAAAAATTAAGCATTTGTGGTTTGGCTTCACTAGTTTTGCGCTAAACAGTTGTAAACCCAAGACGCGCTATCTAGGTTAATTCTGTGACTGGGACTGGGAAATCTGAGCGTAGATCAGCCTAGAAGTTTGCTGGTTTTAAAATACTTACATTTCCAACTCTGCCTCGCGACCATTTCAGAACTTGCCTCCACCCAAATTTGGGTCGCGACCCACGGGTTGAGAATCGCTGTTCTATTAAAAAAAAATTGGCGCATTTATTTTTGTGCCAGTTGTTTCTGAATATTAAGGTATTCTTATATTAACACATATATAATACATATAAGTGATTTTATACATGCAAATATTACGTGTACTGCATTTTCCACATAAATATTTAGAAATATTTGTAAAATTGGCACGTTAAGTTATTTTCCTATCTATTGAGGTTTAAACTACGTTCATTTAAGCGCATGTGATCAATAGCGATGACAAACTAGCTAGTATGGCTATAAGTATTCGCAATTGCAGCACGGCAGTTAAGTCTTCGACGAATAACAGATAAAAATGCCTGTCACTGTAGCAAGGAAACGTGGCTGATAGCAGCCGCCGTGTGAACCACAAGGGGAACCTCCAGACTGTGAGAACCGTTTTAACTTTGCTCTGATAATAGTTACAAGGTTCGTATCGCTAATCAGGGCAGTATGTGGTATTCTTCTGCAATGTTCAATGGTTTTGTCCTTCCCAAATTCGAACAAATTGTAACATAATTAGATTTGCCTAGGTTGGGGGGCCAATACGATGTACTTTAATGGGGCCAGAAATCTATAGCCGTGCCCCTGATCCTACAAAGATAGTATGTGAGTATGTGAAATCTGTAGCATGTATTAGTATAAAACTATGCGCACACACACATAGTTCTAAGGCTCCTGATCCACCCAGCGGCACCTTACATGAACAAGAAAAATCACGTTATATGGTACACTCCTGTTCAACTGGCGTCACGATGATAGAATAATATAACATTTTATATTATGACTTAAGCATACAAAACACAGCAATTTGCCTTTTTATTCGTTAAAGAGAATAACAATAAATTATACATATACCATTCACCAACGTATCGCTGAAGTTCAATAAACAAAATGCATACATTTTAATTTTACCAAAGAAAAAATGTTATTCTACACAATAAAAGCCAAAACAATTTGGTACTTATATATAATCTTATGCAGTTTTTTCCCCGAGTCCCCTGATACTTATTAAGCGGAAAGTGAAAAGCAGCATTTAAATACATATTCAGCCTGAAGGTGGAAAGTCCATGATTATAAATCAATCATTAACACACACTTAACGAGTCTTTCTATTACATGGCCACAGAGCAGTGATAAGATTATAAATGTAATTCATGACGTTTTATGACCTACTGCTCTGCACGACACCAGTGGAGTTCGAAGCCCATGTGGCGCCCTAGGCGAGTTGCACTGCTGTGAACCCAGCCGTTTGCTAAGTCACTGCCCCCTCAGAAGATGGCGCCCCAGATGGCCACCTATGTCGCTGTAAGGTTGACCAGCTCTGCACTGCACAATCTACGCAGTTTTGATAGCAATTAGCTTCAGAGGCAGACATTTCAGGCCGAGAAAGTAAAAATCCAAACCAGGATTTTGTTTCAACCAACCGGTTGAGCATAAGAGTCACAGTCACAGAGTACTCAACTGGTTGGTTGAAACAAAATCCTGGTTCGGATTTTTACTTTCTGGACCTGAAATGTCCGCGTCTGATTAGCATCAAGCAGAAGAGATATTTGTCGGGCATATGTTCTATATTAATTTGCATATGATGCTATTTATTTAATTATATTTTAATGAGGGCGGCATGGTGGTACAGTGGATAGCACTGTTACCCCACACTTCTAGACATGGGTTCAAGTCTCTGCCAGGGTTCCATGCACATGGTGATTGCATGCTCTCCCCATGTTGTTATGCAGTTTCCTTTAGATACTCTGCATGGCTTCCCTCCGCAGTCCAAAAACATGCTGAGGCTTTTTTGGAGTACCCATATTTACTGTAAGACTGCACATGTGAGTTAACGGTGTGTGAGTGTGCCCTGAAATGGGTGGTTCGGAAGGTGGATGGATGAATATTTTAATAATATCAAGCATCAAATGAATGACTATGTGCCATTAATTCCATGAAGATCACCTATGTATTATACCAAGGAATCTTTATGGAGTTAAGTTGCAATAGCAACATCTTACCAGGAGTTTGAAAATGTTGCAGTGAGTGTGTAGCACTTCCGATTAGAACTGTATTATGAATATTATTGCTTGTTCAGAAAGATTTAATTAATCTTTATCACCTCAAGCTACCTAATATCTGCCTTACCAGCAGGACAGTTAGCCAACGTAAGTCAAAATTTAACTAGACAGATTCAGTCATTGGTACACAGTATCAAAAACATGCACATTGCACACTAAGCATTGCACAGTTACCGCAACTGCTATTTACAACATAAATACATGAATAAACATATTCATTTACATTATGCATAATCCAATGCATAATCGGTCCTGCCCTGCCGACTAACTCCGGTGCGTGATATATATATATATACATTTCAAATTATTACAAAAATCTAACTTTGTGCAGTGTACTTGAAGACACGTAAAATATTTGACCGCTCATGGCTCGGAAGCCGGGTAACCGTGTGAAGGTGTTTTAGCGCCTGAACGCCGCAGGGGGCGCTGCAGGAGGGGGGACTGGTATTCTTGGTGGCGGCTGTAGTTACGTAACGCGAGAGCTTAGCGGCGTGGCGGACTGTCGGCTCTCCGAGCAGCATTAGCTAGCTGGTCCTTCGCATACTAACCCGATAGGAGCAAACCTTTACTGCGGTACAGATATGGAAGCAAAGACCCTCAAGGAGGCCGAAAGGACCTGCGTGCTCTGCTGCCAGGACGTCGACATTTATGCCCTGGGAAAATGTGACCACCCGGTGTGCTACCAGTGCTCCACCAAGATGAGGGTGCTCTGCGAGCAGAAGTACTGCGCCGTCTGCCGGGAGGAGCTTGACAAGGTGCCCTAACTTCGTGCTACTACAGCCCGGGGCTTGCGCGGCCGAGTAGGCCGCTAGCCGCTTAACCAACTAGCTAAGTCAGATAGCTAGCTAGCTAGTTTAGTATTGTACTACTTGTCATACATTACTCACATACTGTTATTGTACTTTATACTGCTTATTTATGTTATTCAAAAATAATGTGATTGGTAGTATTTTGTAGCTTTAATGTTTCACTGGTCGTTGTCCCTTGGCATTTTTGTATAAAATGGTTTGTTTTTATTGTGGCTTGACGTTGGCTAAATAGAAGTTTTCTTAGTTAATGCTCGTCATTAACGTGGTAAACGGTTATTGCCCCCGATAAATGTAGACGGGAGGCGAAGGGCGAGCCGGGCGGCCGGCCGCTTCATTTTTCTGCGTACGTTTCTAATCACCGTCAGATTTATTGGTGTTCTGTAGTGATTGTAAATCACCCTCTTAAACCGCATTTTCTTGTTGTTGGTTTCATTATTAACTTTATTTTTAATGTTGGGCTCCTTCCATAGAGAGAGTAGGTATGACAGATCTGTTGGTAGCCCGTCTCCGCCGCCTGTCCTAAAAGCTGGTTTCGGCTTTAGGTCGCTGCATGCCTGCAATTTTCACACACATAAAAACTAGGAAGTACGTCTGCCCACTCCTGTCGTATGAGCAAAGTATGTCAGGTGTGGGCATTCCTTAATTTTATTTATTTGTTGTGGTGATTCTGTTCTGGTCTGGCCATGCCAGTTGCGTGGCCTTTGACAGGCGTGCAGGGTCCAGTCCTCCTGTGTTCAGCAGAAATGCCAGGAGTCAGCACAACCATATGAAGACGGTGCATCAGTCAGCTCGGAATTCGGGGCTAGATTAAGATAAGAAATCTATAGGCTGAGATGTAAAGCTGTAACTCATTCAACAATCTGACCTGATAAACTCTAGCAGGCGTTTTTCTAACTAATTTGTCTGTTTACTAATATATTTATCAGTATTGGCAGCTTTATCTGATATTTTCCAGTAATCCAGAGGAAAGTAATAAATAAATATTGCTTTTCTAAGTTGCCGGTTGAGTAGTCGATGAAAATATTTTACTGCTGGCATCACAAGCCCATCCTCAAAGGCATCTCTGCTATCCAGTGTACTGTTAAATGTTGAGACTTCTTTTTTCTAGGTTGTTTTCATCAAGAAGCTTGAACCTTTTGCTGCCATTGACACCAGGCGATTTCAGTGTGAGAGGAAGTATGACATTTATTTCTGTGATGGCAAGACGTATTCGCAGTTCAGGTAGGGGCAGCCATGTTTCTTTGCACGATTTTAGTGCTACGCAATTATAGTGTGCCCTCTATATTTCCGTCATATCTGTCTTACGTGATCTATGACATCTAGGAGGATCTTGCAGTCTGAATGTCCCCAGTGTCCAGAACCAAGGGTATTCTCTACCTTTGAGGAACTGGAATATCACATGAGGAAACAGCATGAGCTGTTTTGCTGCAAACTGTGTGCGAAACATTTAAAGGTACCTCATACCAGCATCTAAATGCTGCTCTTTAAGTCTGTCCTCTGTCATGTAAATGGCCGCTTGCATCCTTCTCAAAACTCACTCTCCTCTCACATCCTGCTCCTTGCAGATATTCTCCCACGAACGAAAGTGGTACAATCGGAAGGACCTGGCACGACACCGAACGCAGGGTGACCCCGATGACACCTCGCACCGGGGACACCCCCTGTGTAAATTCTGTGACGATCGGTACCTGGACAACGATGAGTTACTGAAGCACCTGCGCAGAGATCACTATTTCTGTCACTTCTGCGATTCTGATGGAGCCCAGGAGTATTACAGGTAGTGTGAAACAAGTGACTTAATTGGAGAAGCCTGTTTGTGCGTGAGTTTATTTCAGGCTTTATATTTGGAGGAAAGTTACTGTGAATGCCTCAGACAGTGGCAACAGCGTCTGATTGTTGCTCTTGCAGCGATTATCCATACTTGCGCGACCACTTCCGCGAGAGCCACTTCCTGTGTGAGGAGGGCCGCTGCAGCACTGAGCAATTCACCCACGCTTTCCGCACCGAGATCGACTATAAGGCCCACAAGGCAGCCGCCCACAGCAAGAACCGGGCCGAGGCTCGGCAGAATCGGCAGATTGACCTGCAGTTCAACTACACACCAAGGCATCCGAGAAGGAATGAAGGTGACGAAGTTTACCTGTTTTGGGATGGACATTTTTGGAAATTTGTGATGCTTAGAGTGATGAGCACAGAAACCACATATTGCAATTAGTTGACCCATTTTTCCTTGTTAATGATAGTAAGCAGTACGTTTTATTAAACCTATAAGTTTTAAGTAAACAAAAGTACAAATAATTACATAATACAACAAGAATTCGTTATGTTTGTTGCATATTATTGTGTGTAATGTTCGGATTAGCCACACAGGCAGTGTTTTTAGTTTTACATTTGCATACTGCATGTTTTTTCTGGGGACCTCTTATCATTCCTAACGTAAAGAAACAGTCTCATTCTGAGATGACATCATTTTGGTCCAGGTCATTTCCCTTCCTTCTTTTCTCTCTGTTATTTGTGTATCGGCGTTTTGGTTTAAAGGTCATTGTATTTTCATGTCATACTTACCTTTAAAATAAGGATGCAGATTGAGAATCTGTCGGCCGGAGAGACTGTGCTGGACATGATATACATGAGTGTCCAAAAAGGACAAGTCAAATTTTACATGCTGTAGGTTTGCTTGCTCTGCATCTGTAATATTTGGCTTAAATGTTCTGCGCTACTAGTGCTGAGTTAAAGGTGCTGCACATCTCACAGCAGAATGAGGGCCTTGGGTTATACCATGGTGAAAAGTGCCAAAAGCACTTGTGTGTCTCACCCAAAGTGTGTCTCACCCAAGGTATCGGAGGGGAAGATTACGAAGAAGTGGATCGCTTCAACCGGCAGGGGAGATCGGGGCGGGGTGGGGCTCGAGGGGCCCCACAAAACCGGAGAGTGAGCTGGAGATACGACAGGTGCGGCCCGCCGACAGGCCCCGGCCCGTGTGGCCTTTCCCCTGGGCACCTGGTGACAGCGTGTCACCCCACACCCTGTCATTTCAGGGAGGAGGAAGACCGAGACATCGCTGCTGCTGTGAGAGCCTCCATCGCTGCGCGTAAGCAGGAGGAGAGGAGACAGGCCTCAGAACGAGAGGCGCCCAAGGCACGGAAAGAGGAGCTGATGGACGTGGAGGAGACCCGAAACCACAAGAGGGCAGCCAGGCCACCTGGGGAATCTCTAAGTAACCCTTTACGCCCTTCTTTGAAAATGCTTGTTGTCAGAGTGAAAGATAGTGTTTGACGTTTTGCAGAAGTGAAGAGTAAATTTCATTATTTTTGAGATGAGACGGCCAATGACCTAAAGTCAGGCTTCCTCGTCAAATGTTACAGTACTGGGAATCAAACTGATCCAACAAAGAACTTTCATTAAATTCCCAAAACCCCAAAAGTCCACAATTTTTCCAAAAAAAAAAATACTGCGGACTGATTGAGTTGTAGAAATTTGCTGTTCAGTCAGCACACTTAGACAAATGTATGGTGTCTATGGTGCAGCCAGTGGGCTTCTGCTGAGTAGGTGGTATCGGAGGCTCAGTGATCACGCTACACTTTGGCTCATTCAGCCTCCAAGGACGTTGGTCAGTCCGCCGGCCCCAAGGAGCCCCAGAAAGGAGACGACTTCCCGCTTTTAGCAATTCCGACTGCAAACCCAGCCCCAGCCGCTACAAGGTAACCCCTCTGAAAATTGCCTGTCACAGCGCTGTCTTCATCACAGCGTAGGCTGGGGCGTGTTAAATACAGCACCTGTGAGTGTCGGCTTAGAAATACTGCAATGCTGACTCATTTGCAACCTTCGCGACATATCACACTGTATAATGCTACAGTATTAGTCAAAAGTCTGGACACACCTACTGAAAATTGTTTGTTTTTCAATAACATAGTGACCCTGAGCACACATCAAAGTTGTATAGTAAGTATTATCTTCTTAACATCAAAAGAGATGGGGTGCTGTGATGGACGACCTGGGGCCCACAATCTCCTGACCTGATCCCTGTAGAGCTGGTTTGGGATGATTTGGATCAAAGAATAAAGTAGGAAACCTCTTCAGGATTGTTGAACTATTTTGAAGAATCTAAAATTTGAGAAAAGTTTGAGATGTTGATTACTTCATTGTCTCAAGGCTTTTTACTATAAAGTGAATAACACGGCTATAATGGAGAGAAAAGCATTCAAATCAGGTGTGTCCAGACTTTGTACTGTAGACTTGAATTTGCATTGGGTGTCATTCGCCATCTTAGCTTATTGGCTGCGAGCACCAATGATTTATCATTGGATGTCACTCTTTCTAACAAGATTCTTATAACTTGGGCTTTTATTAGTCTGCAGGCCGTCTGCAATTCTGGAAATACACGGCTCTTTGTGAAATGTACTTGCTTATGTTATTGAAATATGCCATATTGTTATCTGGAAAATGCTACATTTTTTTACATTGTAGCATTAAAAAATGATAAATGAATAAATTTGTCATGCTGCTTGTCACTTTTTATAATGAATATGTTCAGATTTCCTGTCCTGAGAACAAACACCAAATACTTTATTTTACTGATTGGGTGCTGTACTTGGCAATTTTTGTTTTAGAGAGAACTTTGTTCATATATTGAGCAGTTGTTAATGAAGAAGGGAGTTCTGCTGTAAACCCATTTGACACAGATTCTAAATCTGACTGCTGTCGGCCACGATGGGGCTTTGTAATGAGATCATGTTCGAAGATGTACAGAGATGTCCCCTGAAACGTCTTGTTCTGTTTCTCTGCGCCCAGCTTGACAAACCCAGCCGGCGTGAAGCTGCAGGATGCCGATTTCCCCCGTCTGTCTGGCTCGTCCCCATCCCCCCTCATGACTCCAGCGTACACTGCGCAGGCCCGGAAACCTTCTGCCTTCCAGGAGGAGGACTTCCCGGCACTGGTACCCAAAATCAATCTCCAGAAGCCTGTGGGAAGCACGACCTCGGCCTGGTCCCAGTGTGGCAACAAGAATGTCGTGCAGCCTTCAAAGCCAACCCCTGTGCCCGGCCCCGCATTCTCCTCCCCTGCCAGCCGCCCGCCACCCTCTTCTGCCACCTCTCAGCTTAGGAAGCCCCAAGCGGGTGGGGGCAAAGCTCCAGCCAGAGTCAGGTCCCCATCATCTGAGGAGGACGATGAGCCCGGCAGAAGCACCCAGGACATCCGCAGCGTGCCCACCATGTTGGACATCTCGTCGCTGCTGACAAGTAGCTTTCAGCAGGGCTCCAAGGTGAACAAGAGGAAGAAGCAGACTGCGGCCCCCCCACCTGGGAGCCGTCCCCCCGGGGACTCAGTTTGCAGTGCAGCCCAGAAGGAGAATGTTCCAGAGGCTAACCAGCCCCCAGCACTTATCCCTCCCAAGCCAGCGGCAGCCCCAAAAACCAGCCCTTTCATTAATGGCCACATAGACAAGCCTTCAGAGAAACCCAGTGGTGTTCCCAAAGAACCTCCTGGACTGGAAAAGCGGCCTGTATCTGATCCCTGTCTGCTTCCCGGAGAAGATGACTTCCCTGCTTTGATACCAAAAAAACTGCCACCTCCAGGTAACTAGTCTGAACCAAGGCTCTGTGTCCTTTGGTGGAAAGACACTTGAACTCTTGATTTTGTTAAATTTTGTTGGAGCATTCTGTGATAAAAGGTGCATATTTGTCCTTACAGGGTTCAAAAGTACATTCCCATTGAGTGGCTCCCAGAATGGTGTGCCGCCCCCTCCCCCTGGATTAGCAGCCCCTCCCAGCAAGCCGCCTCCCGGATTCACCGGCATCCCTTTGAACGCCAACGTCGATTCTGCAGTCCCGGCAGCCAATGAGTCAGTGAACATACTTTTGATCTGCTTACAGGTTTTTAAAATGACCCTTAGGGTGCCGAGCGCCCAAGTTCCTGCCTTGCCCATCATCGAGTCCAAGGAACGGATCATCTTTAAAGCCAAAGTGACGCATTTTTTTACAGCATGTAATTCTAATGGACAGATCAGTACCACAGAACATTTGTTATACGGAGAAATTTTTGTTATGTAAATTGTTTCTGCTCATAGTGTATTGTCTTTTGATTTGTTTTTATCATATTTTTTAGATCAGCGCAGTCACCAAGGACCTACCTCAGACCAGAGAATTTCCAGGAAAGAAACATGGACCTGATACAATCAATAAAAAATTTTCTCCAGAACGATGCATCCAAGTTCAATGAATTTAAAACGTATTCAATACAGTTCAGACAGGTAACTGTCGATCAACCGTTCTGAAGTACAGATTGTTTGTGTGTGTAAAACCTTTATGGATTCACTTGTACCTTCTAAAACTTGAAAGTGGAATGACCAAAATGATAAAAAAAATCTGGTTTTGAAGTCTTTGTTCATAAGACAATGTTTTTGCAACATAAAGATGAATCGTGTGTGTATATGTGTGTGTATATTCCCATGATGCAGTACTGCTTTCTGTAAGGGATTGTTTTGCTTGCATACTTTAAAGTGTCCTTCCTACTTGCTTGCTGCCAGCATCACCTTCTCACATACCTCTTTAGAGTGTATCCAAGTGGGTGACCGCTGTTGTTGGTCTTGCAGGGTATCATCTCTGCAGCACAGTACCACCAGAGCTGTCGGGATCTCCTGGGGGAGAACTTCAAGAGGATCTTCAACGAGCTTCTGGTGCTCCTCCCAGACACCGAGAAGCAGAGGGAGCTCCTTGCCGCTCACGGGGATTTCAAGGCCCTGGAGAAGCAGTCCAGTAGCAAACACAAGAAAAACAAAAAGAACGCCTGGCAGACTGGCTCCGGCAACTGCAGTCTGGAGCTCGACTGCCAGGTCTGTCCCACCTGTAGGCAGGTCGTGGCCCAGAAGGACTTCACTACCCATAAGACTCTGCACATGAGCGATGACGACTTCCCATCTCTGCAGGCCATCAGCAAGATCATCAGTTAACCCATGGTAGACGGCTATAATCAGAAGCTAGCCAACATCCCAAAATCTCCGCATTGTAGGAAAAAATGCAGTCTTGTAGTGAATAACCTGGAGATGGTGCACATCCCTGAAATACAGCAGTAAGACATGCTGTCTGATGTGAGGTGATCTGGAAGGAGGAAGCTGATGTAAATGAATGGATGCAAATTAAAGAACGACTGCAAACCTATCCGAAAAGGTCACTGCTGATTTTGGATCTACTGAATTGTTTCACAGCTAGGAGTTATTTCCCAGAAGGCGATTTAATATCTGCTTGGAATCGTTAAATTATTACTGGTGGTGTTCTTTAAAGCTTGAACTTTTTGCTTATTTCTTATAGAAATGTACAAATTTAAAATTATTATAATAATCTAATATTTAAAATTTCGGATGGTTTTTTTCTGGGAAGTAGTAATGTAGCAGGTGGTAATTTTCCTCCTTTGTTTTGTAAACGTTTCTAAAGATTCAAAAACAGTGGGTCTGTAGTCTTACTTTTTCAATAAAAAGTGCCGGAAGATTAAAAGACAGTCAAAAATGTTTAATAGACTTATTCTAGCACTGAAAAAGCAGGCCTATGTATTAGTTTAACGAATGTTATACAGAGTCGTCTGTGTTAAATGGCAGGTGAACATACTGCCGGTTAACCAAGAGCAGTGCACTTCAAGGCAGATGGGGCTATCTATTGCCTGTCTGCAGTTTGGGGATGTGTACTGAATTCCAGAGAGTACCCAAGTCATGTGTGCAGGCCTGGTCTAAGTCCAAGTTAGGCCTGAGTTTTAACACTGAGCTGAATTTCATGAATCAGAAAAACTCCCATTCCATGTGTGCAAACTGTTTCACCACGTTCATTTGTTAGCAGATGAACACTAATTTGGTAGCTTTAAAGAGCTGTTTGGAGTAAAGTTTCTAGGAGTAAAAAATTCCTGAAAAATAATCTACAATGTGAATGGAGTCTTTTTTTCTTTAAAAAACACACACCTTCTAATTACGCTTCCTTTGTTCAAACCTCATATCTTTATACTCTTCTGATCAGGAAGCCACATGGCTGCTGTTTACTTGATTATTATGGCAATATTTGTTATAGAATGAATTTTGGATTTCTGCACATTCTGTATCTTTCTCCTATTGTTAGTGATTCATTCCTAGACAAGGACTCCTTGTCCTGCATCCTTTGTAACCTGTAAATGTAATGTGGACTGTTAATATTGGCTGTCTTTGCTCTGTTAATTTAATTGTTCGTTTTTGCCAAACTGAAGAGCCGGTGAAGTGCTCTGTCGATTGCTGCTGGTTCTCCTCGAGACGTCGGCCTCTGGCTGTCCCACACATCATGGCCGTTTCTTTATGCTTCTGTCAGTCCACTGACAGTCTGTCCGTTTAGTTTAGCCAGACTGGCCTGACCTTGAACATGTGGAAGTTTCTACACTGACACTTGGTTTTCTGTCCGATTCTTCATACTGACTTTCTTGACACTGGAATCATCTTCAAACTCAAAGTATTTCACAGCTGATTTGCGGGGGTCGTTTTCATCCTTGACATCTGTGTCTGTTTCAGCTGTGTTCATGCTGTCCTAATTTAGCGTGAGGCGCTTCAGTAAAAGGAAAAAAAGGTGGCAATAATAAGTAGATTGTAGTATTAGGCTCAGCAAGTTTCTATATTCAGGTTCCTGTGCTTTTATATTTATTAATGCTGTCAATTATGCTGTCCCCATTTAGTAAATGTGGTTCTCTTTCACTGGGAAATGAGTTACCTGAAACCTCGAGTGTATTTTGTCATTTTTAGGGTACTTCAAGAATCATTTCAAGTTTTTTCCCCCGTTCTTAAAAATATTTATTCTTATCGCCTCAAAAGACAATTGCAGTCCAAACAAATGCAATATGACGACCAACAGTACTGGGTGACAAGAGAAACAAAACCCATGCTGTAAAATATCTGTATATATCAAGGGTGCATTATTGGTACCGGATACACCATGAACAGTGAGTTCATTAAGATATATTGAATAACAATCAATATCACTTGTGTACATTATCCTATTTCACAGCATAGACACGTTAGCGATGTGCTACCATAGATTACACTAAGAACCGTTGACATGAATTTCAGCACCCCCTCACCTACTTGTTACAGGGATTATCTCGAAAGTCGCAAATGGGTTCCATCGTAAACATTTTATTTCATCCTTTGTGAAAAGATCCAGAATCACGTTGGAAATCATATGTGTCTAACCCACTCTGAAGACCATGGACATTTTTCTAAATCAATTGCTAAGCATTTATTTTATATTATATTCCTCTTTATTCCCACCTAGCTGAACAATATGGCCATTTTATGCCCATCTAACTGAATATGGCCCAAACATACTTGCATAACAGTTGGTCTTTACTCTTGTAATGACCCCTGTCTTCAGATGTTCCTGGCCTTGAATGTTTTTGTACTAAGTCATCTTTTTACAGTGTATCCACTATACATGTAAGAATGCCCCAAATTTTGGTCCTGTTCTGCTTATGGTTTATGTTATGCTGAAATGTGTAAGGCAAGCCAATATAAATGATTACTTCTTTCTTATCCTTTTAAGAAATGTATAACTGGCAGTTTATTGTCAAATAGTTACATTCTTCAGTGCTTTGGTTCACTTCAATCTTTTCCTTTGGGTTAGACGACTAAGCGAATGTAAAATTTTGAGAAGATCCCTTTGAAGTAGTGAAACATGGTGACAGGGTGCAATGTAGGCATCGTGTGCTTACAATCACATTAGTACAGATTTTTTCTTTGTAAAGTTACAGTGAGACTGATGATCTTGAGCATACCTGTTCCTTTTTCACGTGCCTATTTCTAAGTACTATAGTAAGGGAAACATTTTTTTGCTTATATACAGAACTAGAATACTGTAATTACATATACCTTTACACACTGGTCATTGGCTATGATCACGAGGAGTATATAAATTGTCATAAAACACAGAACAGCAATATCTACAAAGGAGTGTCTTGATGCTGTAGTTTACTAGCGCCCCCCACTGGAGCGAGACATGTACACGTGCAAAATGGCTCATTGAAAATGCCACATTTCGCAAATCAAAGTCACACGACGAAGGTTGATGGCTTAATGACGATGCGAGTGAATATTTCACTGGAATGCTTCACAAGTACCGTTATTTTGGTAACAGAGTTTTGTTATTGTTCCTAATGAACTCAGCTTCTTATTTGACATAACTGAAAGACTTCAATTTACAGAACACAGAAGTTTAGTAGTTCAGTATCTTTATGTATGGCACTGTACTGATTTCAAATAGTGTTGGCTGTCAGCACAGCCTTAAGTTATATACAGGCACCATTTTTTATGACACTTAAGGGTTTTGTTCATTTTTGCTCTTTTTCACAAAACTGTAACTTCATGTTTGATTGCCATATTTGGAAAATTAAAGTGACGTGCTCATTGGCACTTGTCTAATCTGTTCATATACAATGCAGTCAGGGTATAAGAAATAATCATATTTAGATCCCTCATCTTGAAAAAGAAATGGGATTTAACTTAATCAGATTTAGCAATTTCCTGACTTGGAAAAGGAAACACGGTAATTTATGACATAGAAACACACTAGGAGGGCACCTGATTGAAGGAGCCCTCCATGTCTGACTTCCACAGAACAACGTCACCCTTTCTTTGACTTTCCTGATATCTAAATCACTGGTTATTAAATCTCCTGCTAAAGGTAGTCTGAGGGAACCTGTAGTGTTACACTCATCTCTTGATCCAAGCTGTACCAGTCTCTGGAATAGTAAGGTCCTGTTTAGCATCCGTTCTACCAGGACGAAGATGAAGTTACAATCGACATACTGCTTTCTGTTCACAGAAGGTCACGGCACAACTACCTACGAACACCGTCACGCTACCCAGCGCCAGCAGACGGGCAGATACATAAAGAAACGAACCTTATGGGTCACCAACACTGCAACACACACAGATAAGATGCATGTTTCCTCTGATGTTCTCCTAGTGGCTTGCACACATTGGCGGCTGTCTAGTAAGTCGGCACCTGATAGCCCTTCGTGCTGGACTCAAGGTGCTCGGTGAACGGCGGACTCTGGTAGGTGTCAGTGGCATCCACACCGGTCCCAGTGGGGTACGGCTGTATGGTCGGGTTGCCGTCAAAGTGATCCGTGGCGAAAAGGGTCATGTCTGTGCCTAGCATGTACTTCTGCACGGCCCTTACTGTCAGCCCGGCCTGCAACACATTTTGTAAAATTAGTGTCAAAGAAGAGTTTCCCAAGTAGCCATAATAATGAGCTGCATCGACTCGAGCCTGCCTCCGAAGACTGTAATCTCCTGTTCAGAACAAACTTATTGATTAGAATTCTTAGCAGGGGGACGTCTGCTATAAATATGAATTTCATGTTCTCATTGTGACCTCATCAGTTATGGCCTCATTGGGTGTGTATATTAAAATGACCCTGGAAGTACATTGGGCACAAATACTTAGTAGAAACTCAATTACTACTGAAGTACAAATCATGAACAAATATAGTTGCTACTTGTGATAAAAGATGCATCATGATTCATTAAGGATGAACAAACATGAGATCAGTATTTAACTTGTATTACTCATTACTTGTTCCTTCAGTAGTTGACAAAGATTTACAGAATTGAGATAAGTAAAAATGAGTGACAATTCATTACTGATAGTCAAACATGAGATCAGTATTTCACTTGTTATTCATTACTTGTTCCTTCAGTACTTCCTTCAGTAGTTCACAAAGGTTTACAGATACTACAGATATTGTAACAAATATAGTAACGGCTTGAGATAAAAGATGTGTCATGATTCATTAATGACAAACGAACATGAGATCAGTATGTAACTGAGACTTAGTTTGTGGTTAATTAATGCATAAGTAATAGCATAATGCTATATTATTTGTGCCCTCTCAAGTGGTACCGTGCATTTTCAAGATACGTTAGGCTGAAGGTAAAACTAACACTACTGAATCGACTACAGCAGAGTTTCCCAACCCTGCGGACTGCTACCAGTCTGTGACCAGCATTCCACGAGGTTGCGGAACACTGAGGGTTTCATGGAGGGGTTCGCAAATTTCCAAGAATGGAATATACATTTTATTTTTTTTTCTGACCCCTTGTGCACATTCTGTTCCTGTCTGACATAAATAGATGCAGCACCCCCACTGTCTTATTAAGGCTGTAAACAGCATAGAAAACAGGACCAGCTAATTGATAGCACACTCTGGCAGCGTCATGATTAGGCTGCAGTCAGTATGGCACTGGAGGTTAACCGTAATACCCAGACCTGTTTTCCAAGACCTCTAAGACTTTAGATTATTTGATTATTATGGCTGGGAGTTTGAATCCCACCTAGGGCTCTGTGTGTGAAGATGGTATGTTCTCCACATGTAGGCAGTGTTGGGGAAGCTACTTTTAAACAGAAGCTTTTCCAGCTACAAGCTACTTATGATTAAAAGCTACAGCCAAGCTATTTCATCGGGTAATACTTAATATTTGTGCAGTAGGATACTCTTAAAGCAAATGAATAAAAAAATGTGAAATATGATGTTGAAAGCTTAAATGAAAATGTATATTTTTTAACAGTGTAATGTCAAATCACAGTAAGGTTTGAAAAAAAGTTGTATTTGGTGTAAACCAAGAGTACTTCACAATTACTGTGTGAATGTTGCAAGGGTTACAACAAAAAAAGAGATTTTGATCATTTGTCCAAGAACCAAAGTGCTCCTACGCATTTAAAATAAATTGTCTAAAATATTGTTTGCCGTGACGTATTTTCCAACCCTTTAACATCCATCACCAGGAGCACTCAAGCAAAAAAAAACTAATCAGAAACACCTGGTAGCTGAAAATACCCGTTTTTGTAAAGAGAGAAAAAAAATATTATATTATATAATAAAATTATATCATCTTTAAGTCATATTGTTTGGTGTTTTAACCTTTTCATCACCATTTTCTTAGTTCATTATTGTTATAACCTATTTATCACCATTTAAGCTACTGAGACACAAACAGATACGAATGTGCTGCGAACAGTAGCCTGAGCACGAGATGAATGAATGGGCCTCGCAGGGATGCTCGCGTTGGCGGAAGTAGGGTGGAAACTGTCATACACTCATGTTTTACCAGGCTACATTGCTATTTGTAAAAAAAAATATATATAGTTGCTGGAAAAGCTACCGCGTTTTAAAAATAGCTGTGTTACTGATAAGCTACTGAAGAAAGTAAAGTTAGTAGCGTCGCTATTTTTAGTTATCTACTTCCCAACCCTGTATGCAGGTATGGGCTTCTCCCAGGGACACCAGTTTCCTCCCGTATTTTAAAGGTGCCTGTTTCTCAGTTGCCCCATAGTGTACAATCTCCCCTCCCCAGTTTACCCTGGACTGGGCTCCAGGCTTGCCCTCTACTGAGTAACCTAAAACCTCAAGCTTGACCACGTTTGATTCTATTGTGGCTCCAGCATTCCTTTTCTGAGTATCAGGATTACCAACCCAAGTGATGATGGAGAAGAAGGAGAAGGCGATGGCAGCCCTGGCCGCATCTGCCCCTTGGTTCAGGGGCAGTTCTTTGGGGGAGGTGCGCTGCCACTGATTGGCCAAGAAGCAGAACCCTACAAACCACATGAATGTCCAAAAACCTGCAATGGAAGGAAGGTAGGAGCAGAGAGTAGCATTACTAGAAAATCTGATAAAACTGATAAATCATAGATAACCTACCATCTCATTCCATCAGCAAATATTCACGTAGAATTCACCTCAAATGCAAATAAGTAGCCCAGAGAGCAATATATTCATCTATCTGCCATAAATTCTGTAAGGAAGCACTGTTCATGTGTATTACTTTCTAATTTGCCTTTCATTTAAAAAAAATGAATCTGGCCTTCTTTTCTGACTTGTCTTCTGATGAGAGTTGGATTTAATCCGCTAATTACTTCAGAACTATGTTCTATATTTTCCCTGATGAAACCCAGTTGTGGTGGAAGTGATCTTCTTGTATCACATCTATATCTTTCATATCTGTACTTCCTAGATGAGCTTCCTAGAAAACACTCCCGTTCATCTGTGCTCAATTACAGGAACGTGACTGATCTGAGGAAGCAACACACATTTGCACCTTAAACCACATTTTCACTAAGTATCTTAGGCTACATACAGAAATATGTCACAAATGTGCCTTCATTGTCAGAGCTTGAATGAGAAATTTATCGGCTCTTATTTATTTCAGAACTATGGGAATCCACAATGAAAACCATTCTACAGAATCAGTGCATACAGTGCATCCAAAGCATGCAGCAATGTCTGTCGGCATTACCCGAGAAGCCTATCTCCACGAGGACGGCCTTCTTCCTGTCTTTCACGCTGCTGATTTGTGGGAAGTGAATGTCCAAGATGAAGAACAACGTGCTCGCCAAAAATGCGATGGCTCCAATGGTAATCCCATAGTTGCACGCGTCATTGTTCTTGTTGAAAATGCAATGCAGCCTTTCACTCCCGATGTTAATGTAGCCTTCATTCACTATGGACCCAAACACTACAATGGAGAATATCTACAGAGGAAACAGAGAAAACTGCATTCAGCATTTATGCAACCTCAGATCTGCCTCATGCATAATAATTCATTCAATCATTTGTACCAAGCAAAATAACAAAGCAAATATTTGAAGTGTAGGAATACCCTCTGACTTATAGGCCCTTAAAATACGGAGCGATATTACTAATAATCCACTGAGGTCATTTTCAAAGTCATCTTGCTATTGATCTAGGTATATGATTCACACTGCAGTATCTTCTGAAACTGCTGGTCCAGTTCAGGGTGACAGATGGTCCAAAGCCAATCCCAGAGACTATGGGCACAAGGTAGGGGCACCAACCCGTCAACGGGCACACTCACACCCCTATGTGTAATTTGCTAACACCAATTAACTTTAGCATATTTTTAGACTGGGGACACAACAACAACAACACAGGGAGAACATACAAACCTCACACACACGGAGCCACGATAGAGACTCGAACCTTGGTCTCAGAAACGAGAGACAGCACTGCTAACCACTGCACCACCGTACCTCCTCACCCTGTTTTCAATAATATGAATTCTACAGTTATAGAGAGTTCTTCAGTGGTACTTGAGACAATATTCTAATCACTACTATGAAGTGTGCTGCAAAGTGTGCTTGTATTTCATATAGTATTGAACGATTCTTGTGTCTGTGATGCAAGCTATCAAGAAAGACGACAAATAAGGTCAGCCGTCTATATCCGTACAGCTATACAGGAAGAACTGATCGGGCTATCTGAGCATAACATTTGTGAGGCGCTGTTTTTAGCCTTGGAACTCCGTTAAATGACGCAAGTGAGATTTCTCTGTAGCCATGGGAACAACAGCTATCACAATGATTTCCTGCCCAGAGGGGGGCTTGCGGGGTTCAGTGCTGCTCCCAATCAGCAGAAACAGATAATACTAACCAAGTCCGCTTCATTTTCATATAACGCCTATTCATAAACATTCAGTCCTACCAAAGAAAAAGTGAAGCCACATTGGCAAAAGTATGTCTGTCGTTTGCTCTAAAAATCATGGGGTTAATTAAGTGAGAGATACTACAGTCTTTTATACTCTTCTAGTCTACTAGGTAACATGACACTGGCCATATAAATTAAATAATCATTCATATCATAATATCTCTTATGTCAGGAACATGGATGACAGAATTACAGCTGAAGTTTCCAAAAACTTTCTGTACTTTGTAAAAGATCCTTGCCAGATATTTAAATGCATTTTGGGTTCTTGAAAACAGCAAAGTGAGTAGTATGTGTCAATCAAGTTTAGAAGTTTAGACCCCAAAAGCATTACATATTCCAGTCTTTTTCAGGTTGTAAATGACAGGATTCACCAGACATCTTCCCATGGGAGACCTAGTTCCTATGGTGCTCTAAACCGCATCAAGAATTTATAACACAGTGAATCACTATCTCTGACAAAGTTACACATCTAAAAATAATAATGTCCATATGTCACTTTTTCTTACTGCATTGTGGGGGAATTACATTGTCTGTTAGCTAATGCACGGTGAAACGTTTTTGCACAATATGCCACAGTTGCTAATTACTTTCAGAGTATATTTCAGAAATATTTGTTGCTGAGGTCTTACTGTACTGAGATATTATTTATATATAGCTACATATTCAGCAAATTCCATTCTACCAGTTTAAGTCCCATTTACACTGACGATGATTTACACATCACTGTTATTTTACCCAAGACAAAAAGCCTCATGTTGCCCTGAAAAGATAAGGTATATAATGTATCATTCCTGAATACATAGAATGTAGGGGTAGCCTTGATTACATCATACTGCTTGTGACATGTATGGGTTCAGTATTAATGTGTCATGTGACTCCTTTCAGTTTCCTCCTATCTGCACGTAAGAATTATAAGGCCGGTATTCCCCTTCGGCTTAAAAAATATGGGAAAGGCATATATAGTAGTCTCATATCAGAGGCTAGTTTCATAGGGTCCCTGCAGTTCTGATACATAACAGTTTGAGCTCTGACCTCAGTATTAAGATTATTTGTTGTTGTAATTTGTAGTTGCTTTCAATTTACAGATTCACATAAAAGTATTTTAAACTTGATATCTGCTGCAGTCCAACACATTTGGAGCATATTTTTGCCATGATCAGTCAAACGTGATGGATGCTGTTATATTACATGTAAATTACTGTGTATTAGTGAGCGTCAGTGGACATTTAGCAGTAACATAATGAGAGAGAGCTTCCCTTAAACATGTAGCACATGTGGTAAAGTACAATAGCCGGCAGGAACAGGCCGCAAACACTGGGAAACTGCCCCCTATAGCAGGGGTCACCAACATGGTGCCCGCGGGCACCAGGATGCCCCCAAGGACCACATGAGTCGCCCCCGTGGACATGTTCTAAAAATAGCACAACTCACCATTGAGCAGCGTCTAAAATTTAATTTGGTCCTGTTGCTATTCTTTTTTAATCACATTTGCATTTATATAGATTTGAAAATGACAATCTAAAAAAAGCATTTAAAACATGTTTATTATACATGATTTCATAAGAGTGTATCAAACTGGTAGCCCTTCCTATGGCTCAATACTCGAGAAGTAGCTCTTAGTTTCAAAAAGGTTGGTGACCCCTGCCCTATAGTTTAGGTCTATATACTAATGGCCAGCTTGTTAATGAATTTCTGAATGACATTTGCTGTCTTTTTCCTTTTTTTATTTTAATATAACCTATCAAATTTTTTAGGCGTAACTATGAAAGCAAATTTGCCTGTTTTATAACTGCTATTCTTATTGATTCCTTAAATTTTATAAATTAATTGAATCTATGTGATACACATTAAGGCTTGTTGTACAACGCTAAATACTGGCTTTCTATCCTGTTACAGCGGACGCCTCGGAAATCTCACCGGAAAATGCCGTCCACAGTTGTAACGCCCACTACACTCACATGCTATTGATGGTTACACAGTAGCGATTGTTTCAATCCGACATACTGAAATTTGTAATCTTATCAAGGTATCGACTCTTTATAGAGGCGAAGTAAAATGTGGGAGAATTTGCTATCGATGAGCAATATCACGAGACAGATATTTTCCTCCGATGATAGTAGGGAAGCCGGAAAGGTGATGTATAATAAGCTATTGGTTTTCATATCCCCCCTGACTTATATACATGAACTGGTTTAACGACATGATATGATAACCATAAATGTGAACACTAACATGTACAAATTAATGGTGGCATTTTTTTTCAAAATGAATAATCATAATAGATTTTTTCGGGAGAAATATTGCCATAAATCGTTTTTTAAAAACCTGTAACTCGCAGCGTTCATTGAGAGGTAACTGCAGATGGAAAATGCAATACGCGAAAGAGCAAAATATCATAACACATGATGCAAAAATAGGTATAAATAAAACGGAGCATCACATGATCTGTACCTACTATATTTTCATATAGGAAAATTTTGGCATTGGATCGTAAACATGTTTGATTCCAGTTATCATAATAATAATAATAATAATAATAATAATAATAAAACACAACACTACAATTAATCATTAATCAGATAATACATACTGTTGTCAAATTGATTTGTGGTATATAAAGGTACATATGGCACGATTTTTGGCGATGATGATATACACAAAGGCACAAATAAACAATTTACCTTTCATTAAACGAAAGTGGATATGTACATTAATTGTCAAGGTACGTAAAATATAGAAATACGAAACCTATGGCAAATGTTATTATTAGCTGTTTTAGTCACGGATGTGTTCCCCCATTATTGACGACTGTAATTAATTTGGCACATTTCATAATTAAAATCGCGCATCCAGCAAAGAGTTAAAAAGCGCTTACCCAAGACAATATTCTAAGGATAGTCTGCGGCTGTTTGACAAAAGACACCGGGTCGAAAGCAGCCCCGGCTCTCCCAGCTCCGAAGGACCGTGCTCCTTCCATCTCTGTTGTGGCCGATCAGAGGAGATGCTGCTCAGTCTCCGGGCTCCGCTTTGGCGCTGCTAGGTAGGGGCGGCCGTGTCCACACCCACCGCCTGGCAGCCGCCCGTACGAGCGCGGCGTGCTGCTCCAGCGCCGAGCGGACTCGCGGCACCTCAATTTCACGGACAAATGGAGCAATGGCATGTAGGAGGAAAAACTATTATTGATTATTATTATAATCTATTATGTAAAGTGAAGAAATAAACATATAAAACTAGTAAGTTGCAATGTACACTCAATGGCCATTTTATTAGGTGCACTTAGGTAGTACCGGTAGGACCGACGTTCGCCTCCGCAACCCCTTCAAGGTTTGACGAGAATCCATTCTGTATACCACTGTTAAAGTGAGGTGCTATTTTTGCACTTGTGCCCTAACTGGTATCTTTAGCCAGTCTGGCCACTCACCTCTGACCACTTTACTCTATGTTTTCGGTTATAGAAATGCCCCTGACTGAATGTTTTTTTGTCTATCACGCTATTCTCTGTAAACTCTAGACACTGTCCTACATGAAAATCTCAGGACAGTGGCTGTTTCTGAGGCGCTGGATCCTCCATGCCTGACACCAGCAATTAAATCATGTGTAAAATCAGTTACAATGCATGTCCTAGCCGTTCTCATGAATATCCAGGAAAAACGCCTCAAGCTGACGGGTGAAGGCACTTCTCCTTCTGTACTGCAGAATCTCCCATGAATAAAAATGCAATCGTTTTTCAAACTAGTGTTTGAGGAGACCATGGAAGGGGATTGACTGCATCCTGACGCTCACGAATCCACTCCTGAACTTGTTAAGCAGTTTGTATTTTGTTCCAAAAATTCTTTAGCACTGTTATGTTTGTGCTGTCATGAATGTTGCACCATAGGTTCAGAAGGATCGTTATTTCATTCCAGTGTGTGCTGCACAGGGCTGAAATGACAGTAAAGCATGACTTGACTTTTATCATGAGGGACTTTGTTTGCACCAGAGTGAACCTGGTCCTGTACAATGGTCCCATATAATATCTGTCAGTTGAATGACTATGTAGAGCAATCATCAGAGCCCATGATTTCCACCAAATGGCTTCCCATACCATAATACATCCCGTTCCATGCTTAATAGGCACCAGGCATCCTGAAAGCATCTTGTGGCATTCTCCAAATGTAAAGGGTAAAAGATGACTCATCAGACCATATTACCTTTTCCATCACTCAGGGCTCCAGGATTTGTGCTCATTTTAGCAGAGTATATGTCTCTGCACAATGGCCTGGGATACAAGCGATTACTGAACAGCAGCCCAGCCATAAATTGCAGCATTGAGCAGATACATACAGTTTTTGTTAGGGTTCAGTTACAGAGATGCAAGTTGAGTTTTGTGGTAAATTGTTGGAGCTGTATTTGTGTGGTGTTTAGAGACCATCCTCTTAAGTGTCCCACTGTCACTGTCTAGTAGCTATGACTTGTGATCTCTGTTCCTCCTTTCCAATATTCGCCATGTGCTATCATGATCTTTAAGACCCTTTTCCTTTCACACGTTGAATCATTTTGTAGCTTTTGTAAGTAACACACCTGCATTTTGGGAATTCTTGTGGCGTTTCCCTTATTTTGTCCACCCCTGTATGTGTGCATGTTTGAGCCCGCATGACTAGAAGAGGAGATCTTAGATCTGGGCATGTTCTTTGGGCGCCTAGGCTGTGTGAATGTCTGGAAACTGACATTTGTGCATGAAGGGGATTTTAGCCTACAGAAGGAAAGGCATAACAAAAGAGATGTAACAGTCGCTTGATAATCTGAAAACACTATAAAGCAGTGTATCCCAATTCAGTCCTTAGGGACCCACGGTTGGACCAGGTATTTGCTCCCTCTGAGCTCTCTGCCAGACAGTCCTGCCAGATAGCTCTCTACTGGGAGCTGGAAGAGAGCAAAAGCACAGACTGTCTGTGGGTCCCTAAGGACCAGATTCAGAAACACTGCTCTAGAGAAATTCACAGACTGGATCATCTGTGAAACAGAACAAAAAATGGCAGAATTTTGTCAGCCAGCAAGCTTATAGTGGCCGTCATCTTAGAGTCCATGATTGATGGTGCCTAAGTATCAAAGCATTTGATCTATGTTTTAATGACTTTTTTCTGTTGCTTAGGCTGGCGAAGCTGTGTGCTTGTCCGTTCCGGTTCATAATCCAGCCCACAATTTACCTGCTACCAGAGTGGACATTCCCTATGAGCATGACCACCTCCAGATGATACTATTTTAATCACTCATACCTGCACTCAATACATTTAGGCTCATACTGGTCAAGGTCTCATTGTTCTCTTGATGTTTGGTCTCTGCTATTTGGAGAGCTGGGGTGAGTATCACGAAAGATTTGTTAGTTAGCTAGATAACTTGTCAGATTTAAGGTACCCCAGTTTAAATGGTCTTTGTCTTCATTCATTTACATTTAGCTCAGACTCCCTTAAATCATACAAGTTATCTTGCTAAACCAAAAATCCAGCTTTGTGATACAGACCACTGTCTCTTAGTCATGCCCTCTGAATCTTTCTAAACTCTAGTTTTGTTTTGTTTAGTTAATGATTTGAATTTAATTCATTCTGACCTTTTGTTCATTCTTTTGTTTCTGACCATGCTCTGTATCTTGGTGCCTGTTAGGTGACCTTCCAACCTTAGTTATGAAACCTCGTCCTTTTCCTGATCCATTCCTACTCGCCAGTCAGCAGTCCTAGTCCTATCAGTTCTTGGACCACGGAGGCTTACCTGCCACAGGAGAAAGGACTGACAGGCAGAAGACCTGGCTGTGCTGATGTGTGTGGTTTGGGGCATGCGCATTTGCCTGAAAATATGTACAGGGGGGAATTCCACAAAGCAGCATTTCTTGCTTAGTCGGATAACTTGTTGGATTTAAGGTAGTCTGGACTAAATGGACTTTATCTTTGTTCCCTTGCAATTAGCTCAGACTACCTTAAATCTGACAAGTTATCTCACTAAGCAAGAAATCCTGCTTGGTGGGACACCCCCTGTTCTTCGGGCATTATTAATAAAGTCCAGTTTAACTTAACTAGATCTTGTGATGGCATAGAACTTGCCCCATGTTCAGGGCTGGACTGGCCATCTGACATAGAGGCCATTCTCCTGGTGGACTGCAGAATCTATGGTGGAACAATCTTGCGGTTCAACAAACTTTATTGCAGGGCCCACTCCCCCACATGGCAAACTCTACCAGGGGATCCCAAAATCCAGAACCGATTTTTAATCCCAGTCCAGCCCTGCTTGTGTTTCACATTCTTATTTTGGATTACCTTACCTTACCTTAATTTAATACCATAACAAGAAACTCAACAAATGAAGCTTTGATGTATAACCATGTCATTTGTTTTTACAGCTGTGAATTTCACTGATACAATTGGCACAGGCAGAGGTGTGCCACCTGGTGGCAGTACAGCATTTTCTTTCGCTTCCTAACCACGATCTTTTATATCTTATGTTTACAAGAAGGAATAATACACAACAGAATTCTATCAAAACTTGAGTCTGTTGAATAATTTTATTAGTATTGCTGCAAGTCCAGTAACTATGATCCCCAACTCATGTCTTGTATTAGATGGATAACTGCTAAAAAGTCAGGTATTTAAAATTTGAACTTTTTAAAAAATAAAGTGAGGAGTGCTTGTTGACTGACAAACTTGCTCATAACAGCTGATAAAATACGAAAAAGTGAAAAGTTTTCAAATAAGGCATCCATAAGAGGGCATCCTACCCCGACATGCTCTCATTTTGTATCAGCTGTATTCCACCAGTACACCGAGGCCCCATACAGAAGTAGCTGCAATCCTTGTAACCAATAATATCAAACTCTCAACTTCAACTGGAAAGCTTGCAGTCTGTACCTCCGTTCGGGAGTGAACTCTCGCACAATAGGCATAATCAATTATGCATTTGGAGGCTCTGCCACCACTGAGAGAGAAAGGACAGATGTGGATCCACGACGGTTTTGCGCACGGAGCTTTTTCTTGATATTCTGTTGACTCTGGGACCGGTGCTTTCGCTGAAAGACACTGAGGTGAACCTGAGCTGGCAAACAGCATGGCGAGGCTGCGGTTTCGGGCGCCGGTAACACGAGAGATCTTTCCAAGATGGTGGACTTCAGTGAGTGACGGTCAATGAAAGGTAAGAAAGGGGGGCTGGATCACAGATGTACTGTAACAGGAAGGGCACGCAGTCTAAATTATATTCTGTCCACATGGCTGAGGAAATGGGCTGTGTTTCATGATGATATTCTTTCAGAAACATCTACAGTATTTCATTACTGAGGAATATAACCCTACAACAGTCATTATCTTTTGCTGTGTGCTCTCAGTACAAGCTTTTGCTTACTTTTTTCTTTAAGTGACATATAATCAGCATTTTGTATATTTGAAACTTAGGTTCAAATTCAAAAGCAAAACGGGTTAAGAAGTGTGTGAAATGTCCTGGCGTTTATGTCTTTGGCTTGTTTAATTTGTTGCCATAATAATTTTTAAAGTAATGAATAAATTATTGTTTCTTTAGGCCCCATTCAGAGGCAGGTGCCACTGTAGTTTATTTTACAGTTAATTTTAGTTTATTTTAGTTTGTTTGCTAGTTCATTTTACTTGTGAGTAATTTTTAATATTTGGTTTCTTCTAGTACATTTGGAAACTTTCTGGTTTCTGGTTTTGGTTATTGTTAATACTACAAATTGAATTAATTTTGGTCATATAACTAAATCATTTTAACATTTTATGGTACTTTCATATTATGTTGAACAACACAGGATAGATGAATAGACAGCAAATCTTTGCTGACAGCTCAGTCACTTAGTACAATATATTTAGTCATTCCACCAAATGCATGACAGAGATAATGCTATCCGGTTTATAAACACTAGGTCAGGAGGTCTAAGAGGCAGTGAAGCCACCTGCTGCCTTAAGGAAAATGCTATTTTCCAACCAGGAGATAATCTTGGGAAGTAGGAATCATACTCAAGTAAACCCCACCCTGGTTACCTTTGTGTGAGTCCACGTCCCCATGGGTCATGTTTAATTAACACTGTGCTATAACAGTCATATGAGAAACCTGCTAAATGTGTGTTAGCCATCTGCTGTGTAAGGCTGGTATCCCTGGGGGGTGGGGGGGGAGTCAGGGTGATTCCAATGGCCCCCGAGTGACAGAGGGCTCTAAAAAAATTTTGGGCCTAATTGGATTGGTCTGGTTTGGTGACCAAATGTTATATACTTTCATGGGTCCAAAATCTCTAGATCTGCCCCTGGGTTACTCCCCATCCAATAATACAAACGAGCTGAAAAGTATTCGCTTGGATTTTTAGCAGATGCTTCTGTCCAAAGCAACATGCAAGTGAGGAAAGCTGTTTGTGGCATCAGAGATAGGGGCCACACCGTATCCATGGAGCATTTGTAGTTAAGGGCCTTGCTCAAGCTGTGATGTCATTGCTCTGTTACCAGGGCAGGATGAGCAGCTTAGGTTACACCAGGATGCAAAAATGTCACAGATTCCTCACCCCTGTTTCCATTCCTTTGTGTTGTGTCATCACAATCATCACTTTTAATTACACGTTTACCCATCATCTGGGATATAGGGACCAAAATGACAGCGTGAAGTGATTAATACGACTGACTGATCCGATAATGTCATATTTTGCCAAGTCTGTTTGGATCAGAGACAAGCGTAATGGAGAACATTTTTGAGAAGCTGAAACTGCAACATAAATCTGCGTTTTATTCATCTCCTAACTTAAGCTGTTCGGCAGCATTGTGAAGCTCCTGGGCAGGCCTGAGCAATACCATTTGTTAGCTGACTTTATATTGCATAAATGTGTATTACATTTTATCTATAAAAATATCCAGTTATCCAGTTGTCTCATTTGCTGTAGGATTTTTTGTGTCTGCTAGATGATTATCTACAGCATTTGAAACATTTTCTGCCATGGGAAATAAGCAAAATGGGTTAAGAAGTGTGTGAAATGGCCTGGTGTTTATGTCTTTGGTTTTTTTAATTTGTTGCCATAGTACTTTTTAAATAACCGAATAAATGATTTTTTCTTTAGTCCAGTCCAATTCCTTATTAAAACTGTTCAAAGATCATCCAGTTTTGTACCAGAAATGTATTTATCCAGATAACCAATCACACCACAGTGGGTCTCTGTTGGTTGGCCAGATATAGTAACATCCAGAAATGATTTTCTAAACTGCTTGTTTGGCAGAGGGTCCCGGTGGTTGTCAGCAATATCTGTGAGAAACCTGCTGTCTCTGGATGAAAAAAGACCACTTATTTTTTTGGCTTGTATGAACTTAAGGATTTATTGAAACATTTTTCAATATGCCATTACCGCAAGATGCAATTTTAGGTTACCCATAAAGACTACCTTACATTTTCCATTTACACATATTTATTTAATAGATACTTTTGTACAAAGTGACATACAAGCGAGACAGATAGTACATCGGATTGTGCAAACACTTTTTAAATACCTGTTAAGTTTTCAGTTGAGAACTGACTTCTGCAGAGTCCTATATACTACTGATATGATACTTTTCTTGAGAAGAGTCATCTCCAAACATTTTGCAGAAATACTCTGCTCCACATACTACAGATATCGCAATATCTTTCTATTTTGAAAATTTCAACTGTAAATAATTCAACCAACAAAGATGTGAAATATACCAGAAAAGTTTGAAATAATATTTTTTTCATGGGATATAATATAAAGTATTTTGAATTTTTATTAAAAAAAATTTATTGCAATTTGCAAAATTGCAGTTTTCCCAGAAAAATATGATTTCATTTATATAATAAGATTCATTTCGATTAGTTTAGCTTGCTTCTTATTATTAAAATCATCTCATCATATTACCCACATCCATACATAAAACCATTAACAATGGCCGTATCTACAAAACCTATTATTCCTGTTATTGCCGGTAATCACAAATAAAATTGCAATGAGAATGTTTTGGCATTCCCACAAGGGTACTGTGAACGCACATTCCTAAGCGATTCTGTAATGTATTGACTGCAAATTTGCCCACTCGAACCTGCTTAAATTTCAATTGTCATATTACTTAACCCTAATGACTGACAATACTTCTAGTAGTTATGACAAATAACCTTTTTTAGCAATCTGGGCTGTAGCAGTGATGTAAAAGATGTTGGCGAAAAATAGATCTTTTTAGAAGTTTCTTCTAAAATTGCAGCTGTTGTTTGGGAGCCTTTTGGACTTATTTACATGACAATGAACCTGCAAGGAGCTATTGACATTGTAAATAAAGTACTTGTTGATTGTTCCTCCAATCTAATAGATAGATTGTATTGATCGGTTATTGGTATATAATTTGAAAAACAGTTATAGGACTTAAATTGATGTACAAGATGATTTTGTTAATTTTTGCTTGCAAAAGGATCTTTTCACAACATATAACTGTATAATTCCTATCTTAGGCAATAACTCATTTGAGTCACTAGATGGCGTAACAACAAAATAGTCCTTTTGTACTGACTGAATATATTACAGTCACCACTCACGCAAGTGATTCTGTTCAATACCCAGACCAGATTCCCTTCCATGATATCACTGTAGATAAGGCCTGATCACAATTAGCCTGTGTGTAACATAAAACAGAAAGAGATATGGCTGATGCATATTTAGTGGACCTTACCAAAGCCACTATGAGTTGGCTCTGACAATTATCTGTTATAACGAATGCAAGGTATCTATCTCCTGTCTGGCATTCTTAGTTGTAACAATAGCAAGTGCTGGTTAGTGCTATCCTGGTCATATATAAGACTTTAGTACTGAATATCTAAGAGAAGCAGGAAAGTGTGAATAAATCCTACCAGATTTAGGTATATCCTCCTGAGACCCGGGCCATTCATTTGTGTCCTCTGTAGTGGACATTTTGTTTTTGCATCTATCTTTTCA